>JAECUM010047957.1:0-30020 GCA_016617855.1 Megalonaias nervosa
TGTGTGTGTGTGTGTGTGTGTGTGTGTGTGTGTGTGTGTGTGTGTGTGTGTTTAAATTTTGAATGACTTTACTATTGAATATTTAATGTTATAAACCTACTCAAACAAGTGGTGCATCAGTGTTGACTGTTGCAATCCTAGTAACATATCTGATATTTATTTGCTTATTGTTGGAAAACCAGTTAAATGTGCGGTACTTTAGTTCTTAATGTTCGAAAACAATACAAATAGTTGTTACATTAGTGTTTAATGTTAATGATTCTAGTAAAATGTGTGGTATCTTAATGTTTAATTTTATAATTATTGCACAAAATGTGGTACTTTATATTATATTTTAACACTACTGAGCAATTTATTAATGACAGATATCAAGCAATTGTATTGGTTTACGCAGTGCTGCCATGACAATAAGAAAGGAAATTCACGCAACATTTTCCCCGAAACACTATTAAGCCATACATGCATGTATTGATTGCTATTTCGTAAAGTTTGTCATGAACATAAACCTGTTAAGGATGTCTCAGACACTTTATGGACAAGGATGGCTCAATTGTTTGGCTTTAAATAATATGAAATGAGAGCCATTTTTCTATGTCTTTTGCTTCTATTAGTCTTCTGTAACAAGTGTGTAAATTCCTTGTAATAATAACTTTTTCTATTCCATCCGACATTCGAAGAGGAAGAGATAGGAAAATGATTGCTTTTTCTCCCATGCAGTTATGTTTTTCTACGGCTATTAAAAACTTAGTGAATCTATTCTTTCCCGAATTTGTTCCAAGTTATGTTGAATCTGTATCTTTTGAAATTATTGTCCTTTAAATAGATTTTCATATCGATGGAACGACATCTTATGTCAAGAACGAGATTGAAAATCAAAGTTAATTGGAGCCTAGCACGATTGCTTTATGGAATAGATGTAGTTTATATGACATATTATGGTGCATTGCATGTCATTTCAACGGAAGGCCTGATCAAGAATCACACAAGACCACGTTTGGCATCGGTACCAGAGGTTCTGTTTTTATCTCGATCTAATAAACTGACTGGAGGTACAGGACCCTAACATCTAAGCTGCCTAATATGTATTCAGTGCAATCCCACGTACTTTGATGAATCGAAACTGTAAATTGATTGAATTGCTTTCTATAATTAAATGGAATGTACGTTACAAGACTGAAGGGCAAATGGATGTTTATAAAGCAACTACTTTTGCTTTGGTTTATTTTGATGATTTACGGCACAGCAATATAAGCAGGTGATATAATGCAGAGGCGATTGGAGTTAAGTACCTTGCCCAAGGATACATCACGTAACTGATCCAGGTTGGTCAGATGGTAGGGATGGTAGGGATTGAATAGTAATATATGCATATTTTATTAGACTTGCAAATAAAATTAGACAATAATTTGGAATAAGGTTTATCCTTAAAGAGTAATGGGAAGTTTAAACGTAGCGATCACGCTTTCTAGAATTAGAGATCGTTTTTCATATATATATATATATATATATATATATATATATATAACACTCTAACATACTAACATACTTATACTTATATATATATATATATATATATATACTTATATATATATATATATATATATATTAACTGCACCTCCCCGAGGAATGTATTGGATACGTTCCTTGAACCTGTAAGTAATTCAGTTTTTACGTAAGTTATTTTTGAATATCGTTCTTACCCTTTGACGTCAATCGACTTCATAATTTATAACACACGTTCATCCAATCTTCCAATCTTAATGTAGCAAAAACAACGACATTTACACAATAAATGGGAACAAGTGTATGTACACGCTTACGATAGTATACATCTATGATGTTGATGATGTGATTGCGCTTGAAATAATAAAGGATGGACATAACTGGTATCCTGTTCACTTTACACACACACATACGAAATATAATTATACAGCATATTATATGTATGATTTCAGTCTAGTGGGTATAGAGATTCATGCATGCAGGCATTGCGAGTTGTGCCGCAAGGAGATTACCTAGGTTCGAAATTCGTTAGGGACGAAATCGAAGCAAATAGGTAATCAAATGATATTAAAGACATTACACTCACAAAACCAAGAATTAAATACCTGGTAGGTATCTTTTCAAATATTTAATATTTTTTTCAGCATTTTTGTCATTTATTTTTTATTTATTTGCCCTGTTTTGCACAACGTTTGCATGGCAGTAAGAAAAAGCACAAAACATTTTGCACTGAACATAATAACAGATGCATTTAAACAACTAATAATTCATCGAGTCTATCAGTGATGTGATGTGATTTGAATTTTTAACGTAGCTTTAACAATTTTTCAGTCATATCGCTACGATGTCTGCAGTGTGGCAGTTTATAGTGATGTCTAGCACTGGGGCATCAGGCCGCAGACATGTAGCATGACGTCCCACCCAGCCACATTATCCTGACACCAGGCCGACCAGTCCTAACACTAACCTCTTAATGCTGAGCGCCAAGCGAGGCAGCTGTTAGTACCATTTTTGTCAGTATTTGGTATGACTCGGCCGGGGATCGAACCCATGACCTCCCGCATCCGAGGCGGACGCTCTAACCACTAGGCCACCGGAGCGGTTATATCGAGTCTATCATTAAAATCAATCTGTTCTTAAACGCACAGGCAGCAAAATGTCGAATATGTTCAATGAAATAGTCCTTGTAAACAAGACAGGAAACCTTAACATTTATGGCATCTTGCACTTAGACAAGTCTGATGCATTGTATGGACAATACTATTAAAAGTAAAGAGTTATAACAATGAGTAGAAAGGAGTTCTTTCTGCGTCCTTTCATCCATTAACCGTTTCGTAATAGGGGCGTAGATCTTTGTAATGAATGGGTCTACAATTCTAATCGACATGGAAGCAAAACTGATACTTTAGGTTCCAGACAGACATGTGTGTCTAAAGGGTGTTTAAAGGTTAATAAAGCTTTTCTGTCTAAAACTTGATCCGTGCGTTAACGATTCAGTATCTTAGAAGTGATGCTTCTTATCGACGGAACGAGAGATTGTAGCTCAAAGTTCATTAGAGCTAGGAATGATTACTGTAATGAGATCGGCATAATTCATATGATATATTATGAGGCATTATGTGCACAATAATTTTCTTTCATATGCTGATTGAAGTATTGTGAAAAATGACAGTTTTGGAACACAATTTAATTGAGAAAGGTTCTACTTTTGGACAGGGACTTTCGCACACGAAATATTTCAAGTGCATGTATAAATTTCTAGAAATTCACATTTTGTTTCGCTGCGTTATATTTCATGACTTATAAAGATACACTTGGGTCTTGGACCACACAGTTTGTTTTGGGAAAAACCAATTGGGAATCTAGTTCCTATACCATGTAAACGTTGAAAATAGTTTACTTGTTTTAAATAATTCGTATCTCTATACGAGAACACTTCTGGACTAGTCATAGTTTTCAAAAGTAAATAGACACCGTCAGGTCCCATGACCGTTGTGATATCTCAGAACTGGCACACCTAAATCTTCTTCAAAACAAAAGTTATTTCTGTATTATATTAAAAGCTCTTCATTGTGCATTCACGCAAAGACTACGATATACGGCCCCAACAGTTTTATCTGTGTTACTATCTGTATTCTAATGTAATACTGCTCGATGTGTATATTACACAAGAATGTGTTTGACTGAGGTATTTTATTCATTGTGGTATGCGTTGCTTCTTGTTAGGGGTTTACGGTATGTTGCTATTTATTGTGATGAACAACACAATATATATATACAGTGTTGAATGCACTCGCCATTCTATCATAGATGAATTTGTTATTTTAGATGCTGAAAATCATGGCAAAATAATAGTATATAACAGTATCTACTAGACAACGTATGATTATGAGGTCAGAATTAATTGAAAATATCGAGAAGTGGAAATTATTTACAGGATCAACTGGGACAGACCTTTAAAGAATGAGACGACGTAATCGTCCACTCAAGTAACGACTAAATCTGTATCTCAAAACAAAAGGATGTATCATATGCTACCACTGTTAAATCAAGAGCAATGCCAGTATCAACAGTGGATCTGTTTCTAGCCAATATGGTAAGAGATGCTGTAAATTATGGAGGAGGAGGAGATGCCTCAACTTCCTTCTCTTAACTAATAATTTGTTTACACATTCACACAGGCGTGAAGAAATCAGCTGAGTGTGTTGTGGTTTGGTTGAAGCAGCAGCCTCAGCATTGCCTGAGAGTATTAGTAGTATGATTAGATAGTTCAAATATGTTGTTTATTGTTGTAATTTTACCACTCTTTTTATATCCGTATTAGTATTATAACTTTGCTCACCTTAAATGTATAGCTCCATCAACCTGTTAACAATTTATATTTTATTTCTTGCATATTCTTGTTTATACGTGTCTATATAAAACACATATGACAGAATCTGTTTTAAAATAAATTTATAGCCTTGACATGCCTTCATTACCTAGCTTTTTGCTGTCTTCAAGACAGAACTATTTCCTGTCAGTAAATTCGTTTTGCCTGACATAATTCATTTCACCTTACATCGGATATATTGCAAAGGAGAACGTAATGTAAATCAACATTATATGGGTATTTGTGAAAAATATTACATATACAACCATAATCAGGCATAGAAACACCAATACAGGACATTCTGCTTGCAAGATACTCATCTTCTTGCGCCACAAGAATCTTTGCACCGAATAAGTGTTCATAAAACAATAGAATGATAAAGCTGGTAAAGGAATGACATTAACTGAGCATTTTAAAAATGACTTTGAAAGGACTCTTAAATCTAAGTATTGTATAATTACAATCTTTAATTACAATCTTTAAATACAGTAGAACAACAATTCGGCCACAAATTTCTCTCATGCGTAGTTCCACACTGTGCCACAGAGAACGGCTTGTTTAAGGTTATGCAAATTAGTGATCACGAAATGGTCCTGAAACAATTAATTAAATATGGACATAATTTATAGAATTTTTAAACCCCCAAAATGTGATACGACCTGTTATCATGTGTCCATTGTCATCCCTGTTAAATGAGAATATATTTTTGAAGACTAGTCATGCCTGAAATCGTATGCAAGGAAGGTATCATATGTGTATGTATATACTATAGCTCAACTTTACTGACACGTCCCCGCCCCCCCCCCTCCCGCCGCCCCCGATGTTAGGTCTAGATCACAATCGTACTGTGCATGAGCGATAATTGCGAAGCTTTAAAGTTTCCATAATAATATTACCTCGGAAAAAATTCATGTAGCAGCTATCGTATTCCGTGATAAAACATCTGCATATTTTAAAAAATCGTTTGATTCACATTTACCGCCAATTCATCTCACAGATCTAAACACACACACATACACACACACAAACACACAAACACACACACACACTATTTGGAATCATAATTACTTAAACTGGAATTCGTACCTCAGACTGTACGCTTGCATTTTATTTTTATAGTTTTCTTTTAGTAAAACAAATAAAATGGTCAGGAAATAATAATGATACTAAAAAAGCGATAGTCCTTTGACTGAAAGAACACACAAAATTGGAAAGTTGAAGAGGACTATTTGTCAGTAAAGATTTTCAAAACCCTACAATCTCTAGCTTTAGCAAGCAGATGCGCATAGTTTTTACATGTATGTTTTAAACTGAAATAAATTTTAACAACGGACATTTCCCCAGTTAATGTATTATCTGCATTTAGAATGAACTGTTTATTTCTCCATAGTACCCATTAGTTAATTTAAGTAGAATGCCTTGATAAGCCATCGGATTTACCGTTATTGTCATCGGACAAGTTGAAATCCAGTTACTGTGGATATCATACATTTTTTTAAAATATTCTTCAATAATCCTAATTTTTTTCTTTTCTTTTCTTTTTTTAATAAACTAAGTTTTAGTTTTTAAATTCTTTTTTAATTTATTTGCTTCGCTCCCTTTACATTGTGCTTAAACATTTTGCTGGACGTAACTGCTCAAAATCGATAAGCGGATATGAAAGTCATTCATCTTTTCATCAGTCATTCATCTTCATCTTTCTCAGACACATTATTTGACAATTGAATAATGCAACTCGTTATTTAAGGTTTCCGGTCATACTCATCTGACAGTTTCAAAAATCCCATCGATACAAATCGTTTAATCATTCTGTTTGTATTCGCTGCATCTGACGGAGACATGACAATGAAACTTCATAGCACAGATTCTTGTTTCACACTGCTTTTCTTCACAAATAAGCGTGCTATCAAATATCTCATTTTTTTGTTTGCTTTGCTATAAATAAATAAAACAAAGTCCCTTACATGAATAATTTCAGAGGATGCTCCCATTGTAAGTAAGTTATGGTATAAAATAATCCTTTTAGAAATAAAAATAAAAAAAGTCTTTTTAAAGTTAACAAGAACGTATTTGACCTATATCAATCTGCTTACCTAAAACACGATTTATAGCTAGATCATCGCATATAGAAAATATAAATATCGTCACCCGTACTGTTCATAGCTCCTTCACACCAATGCAAACTCTTCGGAAAATATTTAGTTTCGGGAACTTCCCTGCAGTTATACGCTTACGATCACAAAGATAAGAACGCATGTTAAGTGAAGGCAAGTGCTTTCATAATTAAACCGATATAAGGTATAATGCGTATACAAAACCAAAGCGTATAAAATAACTGTAGGAAAAGTTGTCCATTGTGATTATGTTAGAGGACAGAGTATGAGAAAACATATCAACAGCTGCACATAAATGTGAACACTTTGATCAAGAAGGTTTATAGCAGGTTGAGTCCTCAATTTAATGTTTTAACTTTGATCAAGAAGGTTTATAGCAAGTTGAATCGTCAATGTAATATAACTTGATCAAGAAGGTTCATAGCATGTTGAGTCGTCAATGTAATATAACTTTGATCAAAAAGGCTTATAGCATGTTGAGTGGTCAATGCGATATAACTTTGCTTATCTAAACAGTTACTGGATGGGAATCAATTTGAAACACCATTACATAATGGAAAGTTTTCCACGAAAACAGTATTCATGTAACATAGCTACTGTAAGTCTGATACTTGGGCACTGCTACCAAAGGTTAGACTTCTTAATAGTGGTATAGGCTAAACAGCACTTGTCAGCTTTAATGACACTTTAATGTGCATAGAAAACTATGTAATGGACTACCCTCTTGATTTGAGACCGACCCGAGAACAAAATTTCATCATGAATGCGTAATTATCCGTTTATTAGCATTCAATTGCAGAATCTGCCAAACCGAAAGCATGCCAAGATAATTGGATACATGTAAATCACAATTCCTTCAGACAACCTTGTTTGAAAGTAGTGTGATAAATGAGAGTGACTATGATTGACAGATTTAAAAGGTTGTAATGAATAATAAATGGATGTCGGACAAAAATTATTTATTGAGTGGTTATTCTTTAATTATAGCATACTGAATTTTACATTCCATACAACTTTCGTTAATAGTTTTACTATTATGCACAAATTATGTGTTACAAAGCTACCTTGGATGATGACTGTTCGAATCATTTTTGGACAATGCCCATTACTGTTAGGAATGTTTCATTTTTCTGTCTTTTTTAAGGCATCTATAGCTTGATTTTTTTTAGCATCGCTATATTAACATCACTAAGTAACAGAGAGCATATGCCAGTAGATAAGCTTTAAATGAATAGAAACGAAATCATATTGAATATATCCCCCTTTGTTTAGATTTTAGATAGGACATTTTGATATTTTTCATCTTCAAGCTCATTATGATGAGAACGACAAAATACCCCAATCCCAGGCTAAACTTTCATTACTTCTCAAGATGTTGTATACGTACTTTCGCTACTTTAATTTTCCGTTTCAAAACATATTTGCTCATCTGAATGAATTTCTTAAACTGGCAACCAGTGTATAAATTTAATTGAGCAGCTACGCCATCTAGCAATAAACAATTGAGATGAATGACATCAATGTTATCGATATTACACTACTATTTTGCACCAGCTAGTCGTTCTTTTAGCAGATCAATTTATAATCTGAGTTGGGGGATTCTCCTAACCTAGGAATACGTTGCTATGGCTGCAATAACTGAAATGATTTTTCTCTCCTAATAATTCTTATATAATTCAATCTCATCATTATTGCCCTTTGAGGTTATTTCCTGTTGCCTGTTTCCTTAAAGAAATGCTATTCGCATCCTACTTTAAAAACGATTCATGTCAATTATTTTCATTCCAATTAGCGAATATAAAAAATAATTGTGACATTATCAATCTGTTCATAATCCAAATACAACCGACATTTTCCATAGTTTCATTAATTAGGAAAGATTTTCTCTTCTCTTTACCACAATTACCTGGTTGCAGCATTATTTAATGAAAGCAGATTTTTAACATGCATCAGCTCTTAAAATAGTTTTTCCAATATTACCAACATGAATAAGTGTTTAATGAGCAAACTTATTCTAAAGTATAGATCTTTTTTATTGTATCAGTATCAATGCCAGTCATATATTGGTATAAAACGTTGAACAAGAATTTAACATCTTTCCGTCTTGTAGCAAACTGCGTCCTTTCCTTGTACTTCAATATGTGGATTGTGTAGATAACTTGTAATAGTATTAGAGTTCGTCAGTCAAGAACAACAATTAAAAATTATTATATAAAGTTTAGACTATTGTTTTTATTAAACATGATTCGATATAAGTGTTAAGTGTTGATTTTTAAAAAAATCTATTTTGAATATTTCCAAAAAATTATAATACCTTCTCAGATGGTTTTCGAAATATTTTCTTTAGGAAAGATTAAATACCTTTCTGGGGATATCGCATGATATTTTTGCGTTCATGAAAAATGCTGCTCAACATGCATTGAATATTTAAAGACATTAGTTTATATGTCAAAAATTAGTTTTGAAGCCATTTTCATGTTTAATTATATTATGTTCATAGTCCATTGAATGAAACTCTCAGTTGATTCTAAACTTTCGAAGATATAAAATTGCCGATTGTATATTCAGTTGTCTCCCGCCTCGAAAAAGCCTTTTTAAATAGCCAATTTCCATTATATTTAAAACTTGAGGACAAAATATAATCATTTAGTTAGAATTTTGCCTCTTTACAAAAAGGAAGGATTTTATCTGAGTAAGTGATTCATTTAATAATCCTTTTTGAAGAGTTCTTTCAATTACTCTCACTCACAATAAAAGCATCTCAAAGACCGATAAGTTAATGCAATAATCTATTGTCTAATAGAGAGTAGGCTATTTTACTCCAGTAACTTTAGATTTCGTATGACCGCTAATAATGCTCTTGATAACCACTTGATGAAATGGATCTGTCATGGTCGTTTTAAGATACTTTACGACAGACTAGCCTACGGGTGATATGTAGAAAATAGGGTTAAGTGACTTTATAAAACGAACCTGAACAACAAAATTGTATCTGTGTGATTTCCAATGTAATTACTGTAATAACGTGTTAAACAACCACTCTAAGTGCATTTTAAATTTAATAAATATCGAGCGTAATAGATTTATATCATACCATCATTACAACAGCATTCCTATTATAGATTTACTGTCTTAAACTTAGAAAAACATGCAATTTGCAAAACTAGCTTACGTGTTTGAGTGGTATTAAATAATTGCTTTTATTTCTTCATATCAGTCGAATTTATTGGGGTTTTTTCTCTGAAGAAGAGTACTAGTCGCTATCGATCCATTCAAATTAATAATTTTCACAGAATTCCAAGATGTATTCATGGTTACTGCAAGTGCTCTCCAAGTCATGACAGTTCGTGTCTATTTCAATACCTCTTTGAAGCGCCAAATCCCTTTGACCAAAATAAGACAATGTTGTTGACATCCATTAAAAGGTCAAGTCTTCGTAAGGTCAACTTGTGCTATTTGCTTTTTTTAAGACCGTTCCTAATTAAGATGCAAAGTGTCTGCTGTTTTAACATGCGGGAAGTGAGACCGATATATTTCAGGTTTGGGAATATTTTAACCCTGTAACGCAATTGTTCCTTAGCTCATAAACTTGAAAAGGACTTGTCATAAAAATTATACGTGCATTTATGCTAACTAAAATTTCAATCATATTAAACGTGGACGAATGCGTCGCAATAACAACAAAGAATGGTTATTGGATATATTCCTCTGTGAATTTTGATTAGTTATTTTTCGGCAAGAATCAAGCCAGCCACCAACCCACCACCATTGCAAATTTTCAAACTCTGCCATGGAATTTTGCCTTTCTTCAAATTATTTTTAAAATTATAAAGATAAAATCGGAATACTAGTTATTTTTGTCCTTGAAATATTCAGTACTATAATTATATGATACTATTGGAAATTTATATTATTGGTTTATAATGGTTTCTTTAAATTATCTACGGACGCAGATATACATAGTCATTATGTTTTCATTATCGTCGTGGCATTCATTATATGAACCTTTGGGTCATGCTTTAATTTTAAAATATTGAAGAATGAAATCATTTTTTGAGGATATGTGAATTTTACATTGAGAATACATTTCTTCTGTAGATAAATTATCAATTGCATTCAGACTATAATCACAAAAATACGGGAAGTAAAAGCAATCAAATTTTACGGAACTAGACGTGATTTCTGAAACTTTCCTGGAAACTGTGTCCAAGGGAAGAACTGCTATAAATGGTTAAACTCCCAAAAAATGTAAATGCTGTCAACAAACAATGAGATTGTTTAAGAAGAAATAAAATGATCCTAAGATTCAAATGCACTGAGAATGGGATTCACTTTCAACAGAAGCATGGATGACTATAGATTGCATCAATTGGAATGTAAAACCTATCCTTCGCAAAACATTTTTCTGACAAGAATGAGATACCAAATCTGGTTATCAGAAATTTGCAGCCTCCCCTAATTGCAATTTAAAATAAATCGATATGATAACCATTGTCGATTTTATCTAGTAGAGAATCCCACTATAAAACAACCAAATACTGAGTCTGTTCAACAACTTTCTCCCTCTGGATACTGGATCATATATTATCTTTGGATCAAATTTATTTTGTTGGACTCACTCACTAGATTTGTTTTGTCAAGTCCTTTTGATTTAATTCTTTTCACAAGATCGTGTAAATACGGATGGGGAGTTGTAGCCCCCTTTAGTACAGTTCAGTTTAAATAATACTGAATTAATGGATCTATTACATTTTTAGCATATTTATTATCATTATAACTTTAAATCTAACCATAAATATTCTATATAGAATCGTTTAACAACAATTTTAAACAGAAGCTTCAGACTCACTGCAGATCATAATACATATTTCACCGATTCAATTAGAACCATACAAAAAGAAAGTTTCCGATACTGTCGTTGTAGTGCGAGTTTACATTTACGTTCTTAATTGAGATCATACTTAATTGTGTATAAGATAGTGTAAACAATTAATAATACAAGTTTGGTCTGCTGAAAGTTAAGTGGCAAAAGAGATGTAAACAATAATATCAGGCCTATAAAATAAATTTTATTGGTGTAAGATGAGCTATTAAAAACTTGTATTTCTACTGCAATATTTAAAAATGATCACTAACATTATTGCATTTAATAATTTTTCAATATTTGGAATAATTATATTAGCACCAAACATCCTACCTATGAAATATACATTTGTTTGTGCACATGATGTGTATGCATAGGTCCATTCTCAGCAATGAGTATTTAATTATTTCTTTATTTCATATTAAGAAAATGATATATATTTTTTACCATAATAGCAATGTTTGATAAAATCAAGTTAATTGTATGAGAGACTCAAACACTTCGTGATAATGTAGTTGGTACAAAATAAAAATTAAAATAACATGATGGTTGATGTATAACATGTTTTAGAGAAGCGATTTTACATGACTGGTTTTACATATCTTTTTAGCGGTCTAATGACGGGATGCGGGGCTTTTAGCGTCCCTGAGTGTTTTCTACAATACTATGATGTGCGTTGAAGTTTGACAATTGTTGATCCCAGTGGAGCCCTTTACAAATTACCCAGTGAGACATGAGTGTAATAAAGTGTCAACTCGACCTTTTGTTTTTCAGCGTCCATATTGACTGATCTCTGACATTGAAGAAGTTTTTCCCGTATCACATATATAAATTCATCTCGATATAATTATTCAATCTTTTTGCGTAATTTCAGCAAAAGTCTTGCCTAATACTCAACCTTCCATTTTACGTTTGAGTACAGATTTTCATTATAAACTCTACAGTTTCGAAGAGTACCAAATGTTAATGAGTACAGAAATTTATTTGACAGCTTAGTTAGCATCACATCTCAAGATATTAATTTAAATTTTCATTTCATCATAACCGTTAGACTTATATTCATAAGGATCCAATGGCAATCCGAGTGTATATACCAAAACCTCCTAATTTTGTTGTGGACTCAAATGTCTATACGCAAGTGTTGGTTTACATCATATCATAAAAATCTGAGAACATTGTGCAAGCGATGATATAATATTAAATAGGTGAGGCAGAGAACCTGCTATATATGTGATATAAAGCTAACTCCGATGATACCCTAAATTGATTTTAGTACTTCCTATTATAAGCTGCATTGAAGACCTTGTAAGATTCCATGCCAACAGCGTGAAATCTGACAATGTTAAATAGAAATGGCTTTAAAGTACACAAGGACTTCTTTATAGCGTTATCTTCACGCTATACATTAATGTGATTGTATCTAAGCAGCCTGAATATAAATATGTCTGAACACAGTCTGAATATAAATATGTCTGAACACAGTTGTCGACCTTTGCTGAATGATTACTGCTGTGTTCTACAAACAGGTTTTCAGCGGATTCGTTTGAAGTGCTACGAACCCAGTATATATGTATACAAGACAGTTCAAGCATGCCAATTTTACCATAAAGAATGCAGGCCTCTAACAGGTCAAAACCTCATGAAGCTTAATATAATAACGACATAAATATTGATTGTCTAGTAAATTACAATGTTAAGTGCCCACTTCATTTCTCTGTGACGCCTGAGACATTGAATAACTATCAAACCCACCAGCAGCCTCGCCCTGCAAATGATAACCCGGCGTTTTCACTCCACAAAGTACCTGGAAACAAATTAGTAAATCTCAGACCATGTCATCAGACATTATGTGCTCATTCTCATTAATAATCCCCACCCGTTACATCAGCTAATTAATTCTGTTTGAATCAGGGACTACTCATCATCAGTAAGTTGAAAGCTATTAGAGTTATTCAAGTAGAACTTTAAAACAATGTGTCTTACAGGATCAGAATAAAGAAAACATTGTACTTCTAGGGATGGAAATTAATCAATGCCTACAAGCTCGACCATGACGATCTGTTGAAGGGCACAGTCATGTTATCTAGCAGATGACCTCATACACTGACAATACACAATTATTATTTCACGAAATAAAATTAATATAAGTCTGATTCATATGTGAGTATATCAAAATTATTACACAGTAAACTGCTCAAAGTCTAAAAATCCAAAGAGGTGGATTCTTCATACGTCAACCACTTTGGATTTAATTTGTCTATCTAGAAAGAAGAAAGGAAAGAGTAAGATCTTATATAAACATAGCTCTGCGATTTTTACAGGGGTTAAATCTTCATACAAAATACATATCATGCCAACAAAGAGATATTTCAGAGACTTTAATGGAGGTGATTATAAGTGAGGTTCATGCACGAGAGCCGCGTGATAAACAGCCTAAATAAATCAACTGATACCAGTGAACCACGGTTTTCTATGAACGCAAAGAAGTGACCAAGGCAGTTATAAATAATCCATTGAAAACTGATTTCATATGCGACTTAATTGCATACAGCCGAGTGACTCAAGATCAACACAAATAGAAAACGTTTTAAGAACATCCATAATTCATGAAGCACAAAATGAAACCGAGGAGAGTAAATAAAGATCTGCTGTACAATTATTCCTCCCACTAGGGATAGTAAGTGGTGCAACTCAGAAATAACTGCTACCAGAGATTCAATCGGCGATGTGATATTTTGTTTAACTGAAATTATAATAAGGACACATATACTGAAATATTTATATACTGAAAATATAAAAAGACCTAAAGAAATAAGAAAAATGTGTAATTGCTTGCAATACACTATCAATAAGTAACATAAAGGAAACAGAATCACAGTAAAAAGACTTAGATGTCCCTTGAAAATAAATTGCATGAGTAAAGCTTTTAATGTAATAATAATAAATATTTTTATTAATGGTCTATTTATACTGTTCTGAAGTTGATAAAGATCATCAATATAAACAAGAGAGGATCAGTAGAAAAAGACGATAATTTGGTTCTGTGAAAGCCCATAGAATTAGCAATCAAACGTAGAACATTTAATTAAGTCTTTGGAATGACTCCGACGGGGTTTTGAACCCGCGACCTTCCGCATCCAAAGCGGCCACCGGTGCCGTTAACCGTTAAACGGTTACATCGTTGACGTCGTTCTTACAGAATAAGCTGACTCTATGTTTAGCTCCAAAAATAACCTTACGAACATCTCTGCATAATTCATATTTGTAAATAACGGGAATTGTACACGACAACCTGAATGAGGCTCCAATGAGTTGTGATTGATGCTGAGCAAATCCAAAGTTAAAATCAGGATTATGGAACGGTAAATTTTATACAGCTTCATCAGCATCGCCAACAGCATTTCCATGTCGTCCAATTATAATCAGTCTATTATCTGCATTATCAGTTACATCTTGGATAAACATCATTGTTGTTCCATCTGTTATCGTGTAATCATTGCTGTATCTGGCAAGTTCGACAACTGTAGTTGCAACATCTTCGTAGTCAAATATTCATTCGATTTCTTTGCCGTCTTTGGAATAATGTGCACTGTTAAGCAACGCCATGATTCCGATGTTGGCAAATCCAACCCAGGTGTCAGCGGGGTAATAAGTATGGTCGTCCTGTACAAGTTTTCCTTCAACTTCCAAGAATCTCCAAAATGGAAGAAAGAACATGCATTTCTCCTGCACATGCATTTCTATTTTCAATTGATTGATGTGCCCGGTCGGGTATGAGTAATACTGAAATTCTCTTTTAACTTCGATACACTACCACAGGCGTTCCCATATCAAATGCAGGATCAGATATATATCTTTGAATTCGGCCATTGCTAATACATTATTAGTTTCGTCTAATACCTTTTGCGTGCCGCTTTGCCGTTCTCAACTGTAATCCACATCCCTTTGCCAGATTTTCAATCACTGAAACTGAAAACGTGCCCGTCTTTGTCGAAAAGGGTAAAACGAATATGTGTCAACCGATTATTATGATATGGAAGATGCACAGATGCTGCGGACGTAATTGATATCAAATCACCTGGTTCCATCCTTGGTTGGCGAAAACCCAAACAGTATATAGCCCTGAACAACTACGGTTTCAGACCTGATTTTATTACTACCACTCATGGCGTTATAAGTTAAATTGATCTACGTAGTTGAGGTAATTTTCATAATACCAGGCGCAATTTGATATCCACACGTAAAAATGACTTATCATCCTAAACATCATCCGCATACTTTTGAGATTATATTGCTATGACAGAACTGAGTGTGTGCTCACTGGCAAGTATGGACATTTTAGAGTCTTTGCCGGTTATTATTGCGATTCTTCGTCCAATGTCTTCATGGATCGATTCAATATTATTCCAGTTGGCACCAGTGCCCGCTGATAACATAAATGGTCTATTCGCGCGCAGACCACCAACTGTTTGTGATATGATATTAGGAGAGCTGTAATAAACCCGCAGCTAAGCATGTGCGATCTCAAGTGTTCGTGATTTCACCGGCGGTAACAGATGCAGAAAAAGTCACGCTGAATTCTGTTTTTGTTGATGAGATTTTAATCATCGATGTAACTCTTTGGGCTACATTTACAACAATATGTTGTAACGCATCGTCTCAATTGTTTCGGAACTCATCATTTGTGTACGGATTTTCTTCGTCATATACATCATTGATATGTTCAACAAGTTCGTGCATTAGCGCGTGATATGTATTTCTGTCCATGATATGATTGGAAGTCAGTTGCTGACTAATCGATGTGGCCTCGTTAATGACTCTTGATGCATTGTTGACCACACGATCCCACAAATCAGCAAGGTCGTTAGGGTCACACAGTCCATCAAGGCCTTCTCATTGTTTTGGTTGTTGCTCTTGTGTGAGTGCAGCAGAAGACAGGTTTGGGTTGTTGATCTGGTCTGGGGGCAGCAGGTCTTTGTTTTTGTTGTCACTGATACCTTTTCATTTCTTCTTTCGCCCATTCCGGAATATTCTTCATGCGAGCTAAATAGATGTTAACCACTTTTCAGATTGTTCTTGTTCTCTTTTAATTTCTTCTTGTGCTTTTGTAAGTGATGATACACGTTTTGGTTCTGCAGTTGCATATATTTTATTGTTCTTGTTCACGTTCGTTATCTTGTTCTTCTTCATATGTAGGTGTTTCAGTGATTGACCGAGGTATTCGTGACCTTCTATTATTATTGTTGTAACTGCATACCTGTTGAGGTATGCCCCTTTCCATAACGTTTGAGGATAACGCTTCACCTTCTCGAGTGTTTTTGTTAATAATTGCATTCAAAACACACACATTTTTCTTTTCATTAAACTCCCTGAATACCATTTTAGGCAAATTCAACGTCTATATGTTTGTCACGTGTCTTTGACGGTATTTTTACCACGAATTCTTTCCAGCTGGGAAAGTATTTGTGAAGATCATCTGCCACATTTTTTCTTTAAATAATTGAACCGCTCTTTGCATCGCTGATTGGTATTCGGGTGCACGTTTGGTATCCTAGCAATTGTCTCTCTAACGTCTTCAGCAACGACATGGTTGTCTTTTGCAAGTATACCAACAGCTTCTCCAATGTCACCAACTTCATATTTGAATTCCTCAATCGGCCGTGGCAAGGGCCCAAGTCGCAGTAGCTTCTCTTGTTCCGTTTTTATAACCTTGGTGAGCTCAGCTTACCTTACGAACTGGATCCGGTTCTTTTCTTGTTCCAGTTAGCGCGGCAATTGTCTTTGAAGTTTCTTTTGTTGGTTTAATCAGAGGAGCAAATGTTGTGTTCAAAGCCCGTAGTGAGGTCCTCTCGTTCAGTTTTTCACAACTGTAACATACCTTTGACGATTTTGCGTCCTTCTATAATATTCTGAATTAATTTCCGCAGTTCACGAGCAGCTTCAAAGGCGTTGTTTCCCATACTTTTCTATGACATCATGCGCAGACATTTTATATGATTGTTTTTATTGTTAAATTGACATTTCCAAACTTGCACGTTATTTACACCTGCAAGTTCCAGTCAAATCAATAGCTATACCGGTCCTTTCTGCAAACATGTCACGAAATTCATTCCATGTATGGTCATTTGCAGACAAGTCCAAAAACTGTTTTCAAGACAACGTGTGACAATGCCACGAAAGACAATTAACGTGTTACAGTTTAGGCACAAATGTGTATCGTTGTGTCCAATAGATGATATCGGTATTTTTATGTTGGCATCGTGGTGTTCAACTATATGTGCGTCATCTGTGGTTAGAAAGAAATCAACAGTAGTAGCGTTGTCACCGCTGCTTAGTGCTTTCTTAAAATCTTTTAAAAAATTATAACGCAGCCGATGGCGCACTCTTGTACAACTGATCCCACTTTAACGATCTTAAACTCATATTCAACAGTAGTTGAATTTTACGTGATCCATCACGACCAAATCAACAGTGCACGAACTGAGTTTAAAAATATGGAACTTCCAGTTCCATGAAAATGCTTGGACAGTTTAAGTGTTGCCTGTGCAGAGAAGCCAGTGACGGTGAAGGAAACTGCGATTTTCCTTTCTTGTGATGCCATTGAATATTACAGTATAAAACACTATCATGCCTTCAGATTGTGTACGAGGTCTCACAAAAACACGTACCGCACAACTTCCATGTTCAAACACGTAATGGGCGAACTGCGATTACTGGAACTTGTGTTTTATGTGGAGCAAAGAAGTTCACGTTCATCGGGAAAAGACGTCCAGTTTAAAAAAAATCGATGTTGCTATCACAACTGCATTAAATAAATTATCAGAACAACGTGGGGTAAATACCCCAGTGAAAAGCACTTTGCTCGATATAATTACTCCGTGCCCGGTACACGGCTGGATATACGACTTCTATCTAACAGCTAAACAAAGACTGGTGAAGTTCACGTGAATCGTGTTGATGATGCGTCTTACCGACAATGCCTTGCTTATAAATCATCAAACGATATCAGTGCAAGCCAACGCGCCGAGGTGGATCTCATTCATGACTTGAGTGCAATTGCGGCACCAGGTGCTGGAGGGCGAATCGCAAGACGCTGGACATTATTAAAACTATTCTACAGTCCAAGTAGATATTGGAAAAGTGAAGCCGCCGTAGAAACGTAGGCAAGTGCGGCCAGGGTAGCTTATGTGATTTCTCTAACATGGTTGGCCAAACAGGCATTGTGGCAAATTTACTTACCAATTTCAAGAAAACTTTCACGTGGGTAGTTTGATGTCCAAATACGTAATGAGATGCCATAAAGCTAATATGTTGATTATTCCACATAATCATGTATATCATCGTCAGGGACGTTCACGCATCTACAAGTATGCGCTAACCACTGTAGATGTTGCCAAAAGATAGAACGAAGCAGAGCCGTTGACGTAAAAAGATGATTCTGTAAGTGACGAAGATGGATTCAAACACATCTATTGCATGCAGACTACTCACATGGTCACGGCTGTTACATGTGGATCCTGATTAAAAAAAAAACAAACTTTGGATCTGTGGCTGACCAAACATCGAGTACGATTTCATGTTGGAGAAGACAACATTTAACTTGACCAAGTTATTGTGGAACAATTTAATCACACACTATTGGAGCACTTATTTGGCCATCAGAACGCGCAGAAATTGTTGATAAGGTTTCAATGTTCTATCCCGGTCTTGGACCGCAGAACAGTCTCGGATCGCACGTCTTCCATTAGTGATAACATTATGAACAATGAAGTATCAATACGAACCTGGAGAGTTAGAAGCTGGGCAGTGTCGTTCAACTAACTCTGTAGGTCCGTCGATGTATGTACGATTTCTGAACGGTCTGTTACTTCAAATGAACCAATACATTACCGTTTTTGACCTATTAATGAGCAAGCAGAGAAGCCTCCAAGCCAAATATATGTGCGCGAGGAATTACAAGTCGTTCCAGCAAATACAGAACTGCCACCAAGATTTATGTTAACAGGCTGATGCACTAGTGGACGTGTCAATCGTAAATTGATTCACAATAGTATGATGACCAACGCGTAGGAGGTGATTCCATCGGTCAGTCTCCAACGCTTGATATCAAGCGGGGACAAAGTCACTTTAGTGCATCGGTAATCACCCATGAGATGTTTCTGACACCGTATCTTATTTGCCATGCCGTGCCGTAGATCCTTTTGCACAATAACCTGTGGAACACCTTTCGCTTTCTTCCTATTGTTGAAGGTGTGTGGTCCATCCACGATTGTATATATTTTAAGTCGCAGTCCCACATACTTTTGACTGTTTTACTGAAGCATTAATCTTGGCAACAACCGTTTCATTGGTGTTACTAAATAACGAATGATCTTTCGGATAGTCACTGGTATCAAATTCATTTACCAAACATAGTTGTGCCATGTCTGCATATACATCACAGGATGTGATGTGCATCAGCAGCGAGTCAGTGTTGGGTGTACAACATTTTGACCAGATCCTTGTAAAACGGTTTGATCTTGTCATAGTAAATCTCATTCATCAGCAGCTTCGACAAATCCAAGAATCCCATCAATTTGTCACTGGATATCATTGATTCTTCCAGTGTTTATGTTCAGCAACGGCCAATACTGATGTTTCTCCTCTGCATCGTGGTGTATTATTTTCAAAAACTGTTCAGATTCCATTACTCAATAATATCTCAAAAAAGCACCTGTTTAGTCAGAGATTCATTTCTACGTTTTTCTTTTGCTTTTCATTCTATGCTTGATGTTGTTTATTCCGCTCCATTTCAAAAGTCACTCCCAGGTTAATTTATCAACGTTTTCCACATATGTCTCTGCAAATACATATAACTCTGTGTTTCTTTGATAAATTGGTATGGTGAACTAAAATGATAAAGTGATCGAAGTTTCTTTGCCACAGACTTTATATCCCAGTCATTTGGTAGTTTAATACCATTTCTAGACACCTCATTAAATCCCTCAAAGTATTATTAGTGTAAATCTGATCTTTTATCATCTATACCACAGTAATATTTTCATATAAACGGAAATTTCTCCGTCCAAGTTGTGTTTTTGAATTAGTTCTTTGACGGTTTGGTACGAAACTATTGTAAGCATGTGAGGTTTAACAGTCAACTAATTTGCGCAGTCTAAATCAGGTTCAGATACGATTCAAAGATTATACGTGCCACGTTTTCATAACTGAAGTCGACCTTACAATCAACAAATGTGACTTCCACTTTCACCAGCTAGGCTTGGTAGCCTCCCTACTTAAAAACAAATATTTTGTACGAAACATAGATTCGAACCAGCGACCTTGTGTCTGACGATACAGCACGTCAGCTGTCACAGCTATGGCCTGTGTTAAGCATGTAAACTAAAACCACTAATTTAACGTTGAGAAATCGTTTGGAAAACATATAATGGGCTACTCCCTTTATAAGCCAATTTCGAAAAATGCTCCATTACTGTTTATATCTCGTGTAATGATAATCAGAGGTAGTAAATTTAGGCCAACTGTATCTTTCCAGCAGGTTCACTCAAAACATTTCAGTTACTTTTAGATATTAGCAAAAGCTGTTCGGACCCGGTGAAGATCATAACAGTCTCTCTCTCTCTCTCTCTCTCTCTCTCTAAACGCACGCAAGATAAAATGTGCGTTAGTTGTGCACGATTTAATCACACAGCAAGTTTTACATAGTGTTATGAGTCTATGCTCTTAAAATAAGTAACAGGAAAGATTGAAGACAACAAGCGTTGTAAAATTTAATAATCTATTTCCCTAGAATACAAAGTGAAAAATAAGAAAAAAAAAACTTACGGTATTGCGAATTAAATCCAAAACTAATCCAAGAATTAAAGACACAAGTCCGAGTAATAAAAAGCCCTGAATAAAACTCAGTTCAAGTCCCGAAAAGATTTAAAATTGAAGGCAATGACGTGTCTGTTATGGCCTGCGTCGCACTGATGTGTCAACAGTCTCTTGTTGAATCACAGAAATATTATTCCAGGCTTGAATTCGGTATAAATTCCAATGAATGTCTTTATCCAAGAATTTTGTCAGAGCACTTTTGTATTTCCAGAGAAAACAATTACTTGAAATCAATATTTTGAAGAAAATAAAATTCAGCCCAAACTGGACACAACATAATACAATATAAAGTGCCAGATCTTAAAGCACAACTGGTAAAATTCTGACAGTCACAATATAATATAGTTCTCTGTTTGACCCCAGGTCACAAATTAGCATTTTTTGAAAATAGCCATTACCTAATGGAAAATAACGTTCTAGCATGATTTAATGAGCCTTGTTTTTTATGTAAAACATAATACCCTACAAAATTCACTTTGGAATCCCCATAGCCCTGACCCAAATCAAGATGTTTACCTGAATAATAATTTGGTCAATGAACTCATACCCATAAAGGATAATGAAGCTATTATTAGTTGTTTACATCAATGAAATAAAAATAAATTTAAAAAGTCAATCAGGTCAAACAGAACTGAACTCAATTCTGGACAAGGTCGAGTCCAGTAAACAATGTTACATTACAATAGCATGTAATGGAATAAAAAAAATTAATTAAAAGTAACAGACAAACAATTAAATTAACTATACATAACACTTCCCCTAATAAAGAAAAAGAAAGATTTATACAGTAAAGCTTTATTTTTACTATAAATCAAATATGCATGTAGTAAAAAAAGAACATAAGATGAAATCTTATGAATGACAGAAAGTATACTTGAAGCAATATATTTCTACACACGTGAAAGCACATCTGCTATTAAATTGTCTTTTCCCTTGATGTGCCTGATGTCAATATTATATTCCTGTAACAACAACCTCCGCCTTAATAATCTCTGTTAATTTAGTTTTTCATCTTTATCTTTCTGAAGAGCAAGCCTTCTAATTCTATCTTGTATTTTAATTCCTTTACTTTTGTGTTAGAGTCTGATACAGACTTACTGATCAAAATCAAAGCACTTTTATCCAAAACATTCTTTTCCACCAAATATTGGACCAAAATATTTTTTATTTCTTGCTTCGTTAAAGAAGCTTTTGCCTCAGAAAGATCCTATTTTCTGGCAAGCTGAAGCAATTCATCTTTTTTCAAACAGTCTAACTGCTCCTGGGTAGGATTTGAAACAAAGATCTCCTCTTTTGATGACATTTTGAAAAGCTTGCTGATTTCACTAATAATTTCTAAAATTGGAAATAATGCTTGGTATTTAAAATCTTCCGAAACTAGGAGAATTTAAATTTCAAAAACAAAGTTTGCTGGTTCCTCATTCAACATGCTAACTGGTATGTGAGTGACAGTGCATTCAGTGTTCAAGTAAGTATCAATGTTGTCTGTGTAGAGCTCTACATTTTTCATTTAAACCATCTTTCATGCTTAAATCATACATTGGTCTTATATTTCTTTAATCATTATGAATTAAAATAGAAGTTCAAAAAATAAAAGAACATCTGATCTCTTTACGATGGAGATTGCGCTTACTCGAAAAAGGTAAAGAACTACATTTTGTAGCGGACACACTGGACAGTGCTGTGAAGAGTTCATTAATTCCGTCAATATACCATTGCTTGTAGTCAATCTTAACTGCAATGAAAATGCAATTAAATTTATTTGCACGTATTAAATAAATAAAAGATATGTGTAGTGTGTACGGTCTACCTTTGATATACTACTCGTTGTATACATTTTGTATTAAAAGGAAATTAGGCAAGACTCGGTTCCTTTTAATACAACATTTATACATCTCGCAATTGTTTTATATATATATATATATATATATATATATATATATATAATTTTTGTTTATCTTCTGCAACTTTAATGCATGCGAAGATGAATACTTAATAAACATATATATATGCATTTATATGTTCAATAATGTTATGTATACATGCATTCACACATTGATAGATGCATGGATACATACATAACTGCACGCACACACGCACGCACGCACACACGCACATACATAAGAGACTTTAGTTTGAAATAAATGTTATTTATTTTCCTGCGTCATTGGTGTTATTTAGAATTTTTGTCAATAAATTGGTTATTTTTGTATGTGGATCCGACTAGCAATCTTTCTAGCCTCTCCCGATATTCTAACTTACATTATAAATATTGTTCGCAAATCATCTTGTTCGTTAATCTTTCTTTCATTCCCACCTTAACTGACACATTGTAATTTGTGCCAGCCAATTATTACCAAGATATTGGAAAACGAAACTAACTCTTATGTTCGTGCCAGTACCATATTCCAAAGAAAAATGGAGGTGACATATCGTTATCTTTCGTTTACTAAATGATACGTTGTTTGACAGCTGAAAAATGATACTCATAACCGATCATTACTTTGTGATAAACACAACAATTACTTTTCCTCTTAGCTGCCAATCATTATAACGTTTTCAAGTAAATGGACACAGATCCAGATCCTATGCTTAAAACATGGACTAAATCATTTAATCGATTTTCAGACTTAAATAATATTAGACGAATGCAATTATTGCGCGCAAATGTTATTACTTGAAAAGTATCATCATATAAATACCTAAAATAACATAGATTATACATCTCATGTGCTTTTTTTTATTAGTACGAAACATTTTTAACAAAACGTATATGTTTAAATTGCTAATAGTATAGTGTTCTAATGAATTCATTTAAAATTATAGGACTTTTTGTATTTTCAACATTGTATCTTTTGAAATGAGCATAGAAAGTTCCAGTAACGGAACATGCTCCTTGCGGTCGGCATTCTGTTGAGTTTTAGCACATTAAAGGCAGGTACTGCTATAAAGCCCATACTATTTATATACTTCCACTCTTGCGCTATAAGATCTTGCTGCAATCAGGACATATCACTCGCTATTTCCTTATATGGCACATTGCTACTGTATGGTAAAATAAAACTCCAAATTCGTGTCTTGTCTGAACAGCAAAATATGTTAATCATTTTAATTCCAGCTCGGTAATGGCAAAATCAATTGTAGCACTGCCAATCTGACATTCTCCACACCTTAATGCAAATGCGGCTGATTTCATTCTTAGCTTCGTTAATCAGAATGATTTCCTATTTGTCACAAAATGTTTGTTGTCAAAATTGTTTGGCATTTGCTAGATATTTCGAGGGACAGATTGTTGACAATATACGATCTTTCAAACTTGATTACCCAAAGTCATCAATATGTATTATGTGTTATTCTTATTATTATACCTCTAATGCAGGTTTCTAACAATCACTAGTAGCTGACGTCATGTCATCATAAAACCTGAGCAATAACTTGAAACATCAAGGATGGATAAGGGTCAATGTTTGGCGGCAACACAGCGCCAAGTTTGCTGTAACCATTATAATATATACATGACATCACGGAATAATGTTAAAAGAACAGTTAATTGTGCTCCTAAATAGGCATATATCCATCCAAGACCTCAACGTATGCCATATTTCCGCGTCTTCCATGTTCTCACACAATACTCCTGCAATCAAGAACAGGTTTGCTTTTTTGGTAGCCAACCCATTTTGCAAATATTTAGCACACCTGAAACTTGCATATGTGTTTTCATTTGCGCTTATCTCTAAGGAACAGAAAAGTAAAGACAAATTTAGCTTGCCCGATATTAATTAAATCGCCATAAAGATAAATTAACTCAGCCATGGTAAGTCTGACAAGGTTTGGGACATCTTGGCTCCGTGCATTTTGATAAAAGGACGACTCGGATCATTTTTTAGAGACAAGTCTGGCCAATTTTTAAGGAGAAATCTGACGAAAGGCAACGAGAACTAGTAATGAAACAACTCGACCGCTCTTCTAACATTCTCCTATGCCGTAATTATTTTCTCGACATGGAAAATGATGTTTTCATCTCCATTCTGATCCTTCGGGGAACCTTTCAAAATTGCGTAATATTGGTACCACTTAACTAACAGGGTGTTCATCTTTAACATAAAACTGTTTCCTCTTTTTATAACTGTAAAATGTCTTGAAACGTATTGACAAATGGTGTTTTTACCAATAGAAGAATTGTATTGTTTCAGTCCAGAGCAAACACTAACTACTAATCAGAACTGAATGAGTGTATTCATTGCCAATTAGAACGGAAGCATATACCTTCCAGCCTTGTTAAAATGAACAAGACACAAAAACTGCTATTAAATGGTCAGTAGGGTACTTCAAATCGTGCACAGGGAAAACATTTTGAGTGTCTCCTTTGCGGTGAAACAAGTAATGAGCTGTAGAACGCGTCAACGGTATAAGAAAATTATCAAGTAATCGGCGTAGGGTCAGATTTCGAGTTGGTCTATTTGGGTTAATTGGTAGAAGGGAAGTGGGCAAGGTCAATAGTTTCCTTTTTTGCTGACAGAAATGAGTACCTGTGGTTTGTCATGCGCTAGGTTTTCTTGGCTGCCATTGTCCCTTTCCGTCATATGATTATACTTCACAGCACCACAAAAGTGCTATTTTCTCTTTCTTAAAACAAAACTGACGATCAAATGTCGATTGTTATTTGTATGAAAGATTGCATTCCTTTATTGTTCTGATCGTGGTTGTGGGAATTGTTGTAGCGTAATCAGATGGAATACTGTAATGAATTTGGCTGATTTTGCGTGTGTATATTTGTATACCATCTTTTGGTGAGTGCATAAAGTCTTGTCCAAGTGTCGACTTGGCAACGAATATATCAAACTTTATATCCTCGGTCAGAGTTGTAAAAGGAACCGTGCTAAACATGTTGCACAAGTACCTCGTATGCCTAAAGGTATATAGCTCTCTCTCTCTCTCTCTCTCTCTCTCTCAACTATCATCAACTGACCAGATTTTGGATCAGTCATTAATATCATGAATAGTTTTATGGAGCTGTTTATAAAATACAAAGGCGCACCACCACAACCACCGACATACATACGACAGGTTTCTGAAAATTTTTTATTCTACACTATATACTTAGCAACATCCGGCCATTACTCACCTACACAATCTTATCGCGGTTTTTGTGCAGAAAAAAATTTCACACTTCGTCAATTGTTCTGATTCTGGACAGATTCTGACAGCAAGTCTGTGCTATATAATTAATACAATTGAAAGATTTTACATAAAAATGAAAGGAGGTATCAGAAGCTATGACTATACATAATGAAATATACAAATCATTTGAAACATGTAGCAAGCAAATATGCCACTTCCGTAGATTATATCATTGTCTATTATATATTGATAGCGGATTGTTAAACTTTATGTCTATAATCCAAAACAATGAGGTGGCACAACAGCGTACAAACCATTGTCGTTTTAACATTTGCTTTAGCTTATTAAAGCTCTCAAGGATAAAATTTATATGCATATTATGGGAAGAATTAGTGACTTTTTCATTTGTGATCTGGCCAGGGGCCGAGATTGGCCTTTTTCCTACCTTCTCTTTCAGCACTTACACATGAAAATGCATATTACTCTCAAGTAAAAGATTTGGATTACATGAACAGTTATATGACATTCAGATGCAGGTGTGAGTCAATCAGTTACTATATCAAAATTGAAATATAAGGTTAATATTACACTTTAGTATAAAACATATTGATGTCACGGTAGCGAAGTCTTGATATCAATACCTGTCTTTGGAATGAGCAGGAGAAGACTAATAACTCTTCGGATCCGAGAGAAATAAATGTTTTATTTTGGAAGTAGAACATGCTTATTAGACTGCTCGGGATTTGTTAAGTATACAACTTTATTCACCGTATTCCAAGCTATGTATTGGTTTCTATGTCATTGCTATACTATTTAGCTTTTTTGTCATATTTCAAGGATTCCGTGCTTCAAAACGCACCATGAAAATGTAGAATACTGCTTTATAAGAGTCAATTCTACCGATATTCTTCTTTCGTTTTATTAATATCTGTCGATATAATACAGATGTTAGCTGTGACCTTTTGCAGGAAGAAATAGACCTTTGCCTTTTTACTGAAATAAATGTAACCAGCTCCACAGTGTCAAACGTATTCTGAATAACCTATTTCTTCCTGCGGAAAGAAAAGGCAACATAGTCCATCAGGTAATAATCTGCATCCTTCTGGAAATGAAAGATTTCATTTGTGTTATAGACTATTCTCAAAATTAATTTTTCAAAGAGTTTTGTCATCCTAGGTGACAACTCAAGCTGTTCAAAAACTGATAAAATAACACAAAGGGTTCTTTCTATTAAAGAACAGGTTGTTTTATTCCTGTACGTAATGTAAACCCAATGCGCCGAGTAACTAATTTAATAACGAATTAATTGAAATCGATCAACTGGTGACGTTTCAGAACTTTTTAAAAAAAATGTAAATCAAAGGTACCAGTTTAGAAATGAGAGTCAAGTGAGTTTTCTCACACGAATCTTGAAACAAAATTACCCGAGTTTAGTTTCCATTATTGTTGAACAGCTGTCCTATAGTTCTTGTAAACAAGTAACATTTCTAGTGCACGAAATCCGATTACTGGATAACAGTTTTGAATCACACAACAGCGCCCTTTGTATTTAGACCTCGGTACACAAACACAAAGGTCTGCAGTTGTATTTAATAATTACTGCATTGTTTCCATTCCTGTTGACACAATTATTTTTCCTGAAGAAAAGTCGCTTATGTTGCAAATATTTTGATCTGAAAATATTTTTCTTCGCTAGATGATAAAGGAAGAATGAATTCAGAGGTGCTTCAGGTGTTTGGCATATTGTGCTCTATGATATTTCGTTTCATTTGCATACCATTATATAATGGCAGACTCCTTACACTAAATTGTGTCTAATTTTGTTGATACTCATTAAAAGTCATTTGTTTTAATACTTATCGGGTTATGGTGTCTTAAAAATATTCCGAATGATTAAATGACTGTGAGGATACATTTCATATTCTGTTCAACTACAATTGCACTAATAAATCATTAAACAAAAAAGTCAGCCCTTTCAAGCGCACTGGATCCAGCAAGAGATCACGTGTATCAGGGATTGATTGAGATAAATGCAATAAACTGACGACGAACAGTGCAAAACTAGTATCTAACTAGTCTGAGCGCTTTCGACTCTTAATGAGTCTTTTTCAAAGGCATATACAAAACATAGACAAAACAAACAAATAAAACACAAAAACCGTTGTGTTTGCAAAACTCTACATGACTGTTTCTACATGAATTAAACATTTAAATGTATTATGTCTCAACCAGCCTATATCAACTTGTTGCGGATACTGGAAAATATTTGTATTAAGTTAGAAATTGATGAGCTCTGTTCGTCGTCAGTTTATTGCATATATATATATATATATATTCCATGGGTAATAGATAAAATATGTATGTTTGGTTTTTGTTTGTGAGATACGTTTCTTTTTTCTCAATGAAACAAATATTCAAAATATAAAAGCAACTTTCTCTCTCAGTCTGTTGGTAGCTATGTCGACGAGAAAAAACAATCCATGCGAAACTTAATTATATTTCTCCTGAGACCAGATCTACTGATCAGTTTCGAGAAATTTAATCACGGGCTCACGGGCTTTGTCACTATTAAACTTGTTCGATCGAGATTTTGAAATCAATGCAATAACGTTATCTGTTTTTAGCAATCTTCTTCAGCAGTTGTATGGTACACTCTTTTGGAAAATAATTGAAATGTTCATAATATCATACGCGCGGTTCATTATAAAATTTCAAGTTTGCAACCTAGAAAACCTAGAAATCTTGTGCTGGATTTTTATTTTTGCGCCATTAATAGATTCCGTTTGTCAGTTTTCGAAAAAGAAAGTAATGTTATCTTGATCGTTATTTGCCCATTTCAGTTGCGGGGGGTGGCATTTACTGCTTCATCCTAGTTGATATGTTCTATAATTTATATGGTTTCTATTTTTTTTTCTTTTTAGTATATATAACCCTGTCGTCAAATAAATTTATCGCATAAAAATTTGTTTTTCTTCTACAAGGCGAACGAGATTATATTTTAAGCCATATTATATAAAGTACTCATAAACCTAGCTTTTGTTCACTTCGCGTTTTTGATGATATCATGGTGTGTTTACATACGTGTCAAGTTTTACAACAATAGATACAATCGCAATTTACATATATGTCAATTTCTACACGTGAGGTACAATCGGGATTTACATATATGTCAATTTCTAAAGCAAGAGGTACAATCGGGATTTACATTTATGTCAGTTTCTACAAGAGGTACACATGTGTCACTTTCTGCAACAATAGCTACAATCGGGATTTACATTTCTATAACAAGAGGTACAATATGGATTTACATAGGTGTCAATATATATAGCAAGAGGTACAATCGGGATTTACATATATGTCAATTTCTACACAAGAGGTACAATCGGGATTTACATTTCTATAACAAGAGGTACAATATGGATTTACACAGGTGTCAATTTCTATCACAAGCGGTACAAGCGGGATTTACATCAGCTCTTTCTTTCCTGAGTTAATTTTGATTACTTATATAAAAATATCAATTGGTTATTTTCCGCTAAATATCTACAAACGTTATCACTGGTCATTAGCTGTGTGTGTGTGTGTGTGTGTGTGTGTGTGTGTGTGTGTGTGTGTGTGTGTGTGTGTGTGTGTGTGTGTGTGTGTGTGTGTGTGTGTGTGTGTGAGCACT
>JAECUM010047958.1:0-21075 GCA_016617855.1 Megalonaias nervosa
TGTGTGTGTGTGTTTTGGATTTTTAACGTAGCTTTAACAATTTTTCAGTCATATCGCTACGATATCTGAAGTGGGACAGTTTATAGTGATTACTAATACTGGGGCATCATGCCGCAGACACGATGTCCCATCCAGTCACATTATCTTGACACCAGGCCGACCAGTCCTTACACTAACCTTTTAAAGCTGAGCGCCAAGCAAGGCAGCGCTTGTACCATTTTATGTCTTTGATATCGGCCAGGGTTCAAACCCGCGACCTCCGCATCTGAGCCGGACGCCCTACCCACTTTGCCACCAGAGCAGTCAAGAGATAGACAGATAGATGGATGGATGGATGGGTGGATGCATCGATGGATGGATAGACGGATGGACGGACGGACGGACGGATGGACAGCCAGCCAGATAGATAGATAGATAGATAGATAGGTAGATAGATAGGTAATGACAATATTTATTCATAATTTGATCTAAGATGTCCTTTTTAATATGAATCAAACCAAATTTTAACACAGCAATCATCTATTTTTTCTCATTTGCAGCCCAGTGATTGCATTGAAAAGGACTGTTACCTGTTGGATGTCTAAAGGCTCAAATCTTAGGAAACCGTCTAACGGTCCGAGATAAAACTGAGAAACTGTCGGGAATATAATTATTACAGATTTTAAATATCATCACTTTTTAAAAAAGTAAGTGCCATTAAAATAAGAAACGAAATCTTTATTTCCATCTTATGAACAGCACCAATGAAAAGATATATCCCCAAGTTTTAAATCAAGTGTCACAAGTACACAAACTGGAACTCGTTCTCATTCAGTTTTATTCACATCCACCTGTTTCCTTGAAGTATTTCAATATGGTACAATGATAAGAAGCATATTAGGAGAAAAAAAATTTCAAGGTAATTTCGCATTAATTTCCTCCAATTTTTGTATATTGCACACAATTATAATGTCATTATTATTATTATTATTATTATTATTATTATTATTATTATTATATGATCAATTGTTTATTAAAATATGAACCATAGTGTCCTGGATAAAATATATATTCTAAAATATTTATTGCCATTTCAATATTTGAAATGTAGGAGTTTGCAGATTACATTTAACATTACCTGGCAGTGTTTTGGGTGTTATACATAATTGTTAAAAAGGCCTGATCTCTAACTTACGCAGTCTATATCAATGCATAAATATACCTCTCTCTCTGTCTCTCTCTGTCTGTCTGTCTGTATCTCACACACACAGATATACATACACTGTCAGACACAACAAAAATTATTCATGTGTGCCAACTCTCGTCAAGAAAATTCGGCTGTTACTCAGACTTGATAATATTACGTAAAAATACCGATCTCAATAGAGATACAATTCTCAGCTGTAGTATTCGACAGGCAGTTGAAGTTCAAAAAGGGTTCACTTCTTCTCTAACGTGTATGTTTTATTATACCGCTTTACTAAATATTTGACGAGTTTTATGCAGTATAAACCCATACTTTTTTAACTTCTAAAATGTGGCTATTTTGAAGGACAGCGAGACTTATAATTTAGATATTTTGCGATCAAAATGAAAAATTAATTAGATCACCAACTTATCCATTCCAAATAAAAAATCTCTTGCTTAAATTATACTATTTGGTATATATAAGTTTTATTCGATGCAGCAAATGATTTCCAAAACTCCTCAATCACTGGACAATCATAAAATAGGTGTTTGGTCTTGTCAACATCATATTTATAAAGCTACAAGCATCGCCATAAATTAAATTTATATTTTCAAAACTTAAGTTTTTACAATAATTCTGTGCATGAATTTAAACAGAAAGACAATTGAGTTTATAACTTTGGTGCATTCTTTGATAAAATTAGAAATTTTTCTACGTTTAATCACTTATCGGGCACCTTATTTGACTTTATCATGCCTCATGTTTTCCATAATTTTCATTTATTCTACTTTTTACCAAATCTTTATATAGAGATCTTAAAATCTTACTTGTTAATAGTAAACTTGTTTGGAATTTACATTTGTCAGAGTGTTTCCGTTGTTAACATAATTATTTATTTGTCTTTTGCAGTTGCCAGTTATTTGTGAAAAATATTTAATGAAATTATTACTGCAAGATATTTCATGTAATGCTTAATAATTTATGAAAGCTCTTTGATTAGAAGTTATTTTTGACAGATGTTTTTCCAGTTGATCACCATTTTGTACAGGAATTAAAGTTATTAATATCTCCAAATTTAGAATATCATGAGACAAGTATTCTTCCACTGGCGAGGGATCCATTTTCCATCTTGCAAAAGCTAGGGTAACATTCAGCCAAAATTAGTTATTAATACATTTACTAAGATCTGTTCAATTTGTATTTTCTAATTTTAATCTCGGGATGCCACCAAATTATCCAAACCTTGTTCTGTGGCCATATTCTGCAAAACGCCCATCCTCATTTGAAGTCATTCATTTAATCCAAAAGATCTTTATATATTGAATACACGAGTGTACATGAACTATGCCGGTATAATCTTGTAACCCTTTCGTTTTTACAGCTCCAAATAGGTTTTAAAAATATTTTATCCAATTCACTTTCTTTCATAGTTGAGGATTGTGGAATGCCGCAAATAAATGAATAAATTTTGGCAAAATCAATGATTGATCTAAGTTATTTTCCGGATAAGGGACAGATTTATCTTCATCCAGAAACTCAGCCGTATTTATGAACTATTTTGCTTTTGTTTGTTATGTGTATTTAATTTGCATTGTGTGTTGGTTTATCTTTTTAATTTATTGTTTTTGATTACATTATAAGCTATGGAAAAATTGTATGTTGGATTTAACCCTGTCCACAATTAAATTCATTTTCTATTTGACCTGAATCATCGATTTATTTATTTCTATTCTGTAAATAACTAATACATAGTGTTACGTATATGTAATTAAATTACTTGTGTGTTAATTTTAAAATTCTTTTTTTATTTTAATTTTGTTTCATTACATTTCATTGTAATGATTATTTTCACGGGATTCGATATTTCTTTCAGTAAATTCTGTTTGTCTAAAACGCAAAGGATATTGCATTAGCACTATTTGATACATAGAATTTGTAAACACTACGCGAAAACGATTGGCTATTGCCAAGGTCATTCCGGTCTACGTGTAGTCTGAATAAACAATATTTTATTTTTAAATTTATTTCAGAGGGAGAATCTGGTACTTAGATAGGGCTATTCTTGCATACGTGACAAATGGCATTTTATATTATTGCGATGTTCAAATTAGTAAATCGCGTATCTTATCACGTGTAGTACCATGTGACCTAAAATCGAGGCTTAAAACAGTTATCTCCTATAAGATCGGGTCAGAGTCGTTCTTAACACCTTGAGGAAACGAGGTGTTTCTAATTGTTGTTGTCAGTTCGATTTTCATTGTTTTTGGAATTTAATAATTTATTCTCTAAGAAACTAAGCAAGTGTACTTTTTTATAAAAAGTTCTGGGAGAAAGAAATTCAGTGGAAATTTATTCTGGAGTTATACGGAAACATAAACTGTGATTCAATTGAGGAATTGTTGCCATTTGTACAACGACCGCATCTGACGTCATCGTCTTCCATATTGGAACGTCATCGAGATTCGAACCTGGATTCTATTAGAACTATTTGGTGATAGGACTTGTATTTTTCATTCATAGGATTAAATTTTGGATTATATTCACAGACCGTAAGTCCTATATCCAATTTTTACATTGTTTTCTAGGGAAATAAATTATTTTGTTAAAATTTACAAAGCTTGTTGACTTCACTCTTTTCCCTTGTTATTATTGTACGAGCCTACACGTAACAATATCAATAGTTTTCAATGAGTATGGATTAACTATTAAGATTATTATCTTGGCCTGAGTCAAGACCATTGTGTTTACCACATTTTATATTTTAATTATAACTAGGACTTTATCTTGTAAACATTAGGAACCATCTAGAAGGCCATTTTCCATTAAGTAAAATCTTGCTTTTTAGTAAATGCTAATTGTGACCTGAGGTCAAGTACAAACAGGATTATGTAAACTCGTGTTTCTATATTTACTCAATCGTGCTTTAGGCTCTGAGTAGAATCAGTTGTATTATTGTTGTGTCTAGAAGTTCAATTGGGCTGGAATTTTGTTTATTCAAGTTTTTTGCTCACTGGAACACAAAGTGCTCATAAAACATAACATTCTTGGAAACAGAGACTTGAATTTAGAGTGAAATTTCAAATAAGGCTATATTCATTAAATGTGTTATTGTGACCCAACAAAAGACTTTTGACACATCACCACTACTACACTGGCCACCACAGGCACATCACCATTTTCAGCGTTGTAATGTTTAGATTCCCACTAAAGTTTATTCAGAACTTTAATCATTAGGCCCTGTGTCTGCAATTCTATGATTATTTGGGATTAAATTCGCAAGCCATAAGTTCTTTGTTACATTTCCACTTTGTATTCTAGGGAAATAAATTATTTGTTGAATTTTACAAATCTTGCTGCTTCTCACACTTTTCTATTACTTATTTTGAGAACATAGATTAATAATACTTACCACAATTTAACTCTTGCATATCGTCTCGGTTAGAGAAAATTCTTCTTCTTAAAAGTCGAAAGCAAAATGTAGTTCAAATGATTTCAATGTCTAGGAACCTTTTTGTCATGATCATTTGATTCTTCCTTTCCAAATGGACTTTGATTTTAATACATTACAATGTAACCCAGAGACTGGTCCAAAATCCTTATGTGTTTCGGTGGTAGGCATAGACTGTTCAGAACCATCCAATAATAAAAACGCATCATCTTCGTACTAACCAAGTTTGAACTCTGTCATTATAAAAGAGACCAGTAACATTTATATTATTCCTAAGACCAATGGAGAGAAGTTCTGTTCCTATAATAAATTGGAATGAGTGCTAATGGGTTTCCTTGACGGCGCCCTCTCTCTAAATGAAAGAACTTGGATGACCATTGGTAATGTTACTGCATTTGAGCACACAGGATGCTCTGAATCTCTGACAAAAAGAGTCACCAACGTTACAAGATTTCAGAGCATTTCAGAGCATTTTCGTTTGTTATACATGTAATAATTATCTGGGATTGAAATTTGGACAGGGTTTGGTTTTCCTATAAAAAAAAAATTCAGAGAGCTATATATAGAGGTGTACCCAGATCTTTCCAAAAGAACTTAAGAAATTATACCCAGGACTGGTTTCATTTTCCGTTTTCATTAATACTAAACCAGACTCAGAACAGGTCATCATGCACTCACAACAGTTTTTTGTAACAACTATAATTTTTATCATGGATGAAGAAGTGATCATTTGTTTGTAGACTACTATTAGTTTCGGTTTTATAAAGATTTCCACAGATTTTGTTAATTCAGTACTTCATTTTGATGTTAACCTCAGCCGATCCTCCAAAATTAAGTTCTTGTGTTGTGTAATGTCAGGTTATTTGAGTACACTTTGAACAACTGAGACACATGAGAAAACACGCATATTCACACACACACACACACACACACACGCACGCAAAACGCATGCACACACGCACTCACGCACACAATTACACATTCAACAAATAGAAAACTACAATAGAGTAATGATTTGCCATGACGGTTTGCGAGGTGGTAATCCCAGTAAGCTGCATAATGACCCATCACTATAAACTGTCACACTGCAGACATCGTAGCGATATGACTGAACAAATTGTTAAAGCTACGTTGAAAATCACACACACACACACACACACACACACACACACACACACACACTGATGCCCGCTAATGACAATCGGATCCAGATCGATACATCTGACAGCCCTGTCACAACGACGACAGCAAGTACAGGTTATACTTTACAAATGTAGCGTCCTCTAAAAGATATTGGCAAACCTCCTGTGTCGGAACAATTAAGATTAGCTCATCTGGCTCACAGGTTTAGATGAAATCAGCCTGCAATTTTGTTCTAAGCTGGATGTTCATATGTGCTAAAATTGTACAGCTGCAACAAAAGAAGTAACCTCGATAGACTGGGTACATATCGTACCTTTTCCTGGATTTCCCTTCCTCACGTAATAAATAAATAGACCGCATCGGTGGCCTAAGTGGTTAAAGCGTTCGCCTTGGATGCGCGAGGTAGCGTGTTCGAACCCTGTCTCAGCTTTCAGATGCTACTGTTAGGACTGGTCGGCCTGGTGTCAGAATAATGTGACTGGGTGGGACATGGTGCTACATGCCTGCGGCATGATATGATTGAAACATTGTTAAAGCTACATTAAAAATCCAAATCACACACACACACACACACACACACACACACAGAAATATGAACAGATATATAAACTACTATAAGAAATAGGGTGACCCGGGAGGAGACAGGAAGGAGACGGGAAGGAGACAGGGCCCTTTTCTTTACAGAAATAGTTTTATCGTCCACTTCTTTTTTCAAACTATGTGGGGTGAACGTTTGAATCATTGCGTACAGGAAGCAAGCCAGACACAGGAACCAATATTACAGTCCTCGTTGGTGGGTCACACTATTACCCCCATCTTTCATTGCATTTCTTTTCTGTTATGACGACGACTAAGAGGAGGGCAGAACCCCGACGACCAAAGGGAGACGTTGCTGAACTTTGTTTATTTAACATTTGGTCCCTGTAACTTCCTATTCACAACAAAGTTGTACAGCTAGTTTGTACCTTTCCTCTAACTCGGCTTAGCGACATTTAGTGGCTTTTCAGTAATAACAAACGACGATTAGTGACAATCAGTGTCAGCCAGTTAATTACAGTTTTTCTTTAATTAAGCAGCTGGCTATTTTGCTTATACGGTGCCATATTTTCGTGACCCGAAACAAAACCAGTGTGAAATGTGAAAGAGCATAAAAGAAATCAAAGACCCAATGAAATAAACGATATTAGTCTGAACAGTGTCCATTTTCCGTCACCCGAAACAAAAGCAATGTGAAATTTGGAAAAGCATAAAAGACATCAAAGACCCTAACGAAATAAATGAATTTAGCAATATCCAAGTCAGTCGTCATATATTTGGCAGGAATAATTATCAGTTTGAAAAGCAATGGAAGGAGACAAATATGGTACACAGCAGATGGAATTGAAAATGTTGCGTTCTAAAGCCTGATTCAATCAGACAGATAATGGAAGCTTACAAGGTGTACAACTTACAAACAACGCAAAGAGAAATACGTCATTTACCAGTCGGTGTTATTGCTAAAACCAATCGTACAGTATGAAAAGAAAACACCATAGCTTGTGCAAAGTCCATCGCCAAGGTCAAATGTCTGATTCGTTCAAAGTAAACCCACCGTATATCCTTGTAACAAAAATCGCATCACTCAAAAGTTACAAACGTTGTGCCTGTTAATCTCTGAGATACAGCGTACAGCAAATATAATTTAGCACGCATCATTTGGCACAGTTTTTTCTTTATGGTCCAGAATGTTCCTGCAAAGTCTAGTCGATTATAAGATATGGTACCTTCTAAAATGCCCCAAAGTATAAAATGACAACCTAAGTAAGAGGAACCCTCAGTATTATGTATTGAATCCAAAATAATCATAAAACGTTTTATTGAAGTCCAAAAGACTCGAATGCTACGAATGAACTTCAGATCCTCGAATGCACTTATCACGATGGCACTGTCCGTATCTGCTCTAAATAATTCACAATAGTGCAGGAATAATTTTCTACTCCAGTGGTCACGTTGTAATTCCAATGAATAATCCTAACAAGTGTTTCCTCTCAAGTTATCAAAATTAACGTGAAACGCATTTGAAGACTGATTTTAACATATGAAAAAGGAATCCGAAATAGGAACGAATCCAAAATAAGAATGAATTTGTTTGCTCAGTTCTCTTCTTATATGCACCTCCAAGAGTCTATTACATCTTCATATCGCAATATACCCCATGTAACAAATCTTACTACTCAATCGACTATTTCACAATTCCTGTTTAAAGGATCTAACCCGTCAAATGGAAAATAACTTATTTCTTCTAAGAACATAACTGACCCCACCAGCCAATGAGATATTACCCGATACTTGTCAACGGGGTTCAGTATTAGAAACCGGACATCTATTAATAGATCCTATGCAGTGTACAACATTAGCTATGTAATATTTATATAGGTACATTCATGAACAATAATTAGACACAATAGAGATATAGCTATGTGCCAAGAGTTACAAAAAGGTATTGATATACATAACAGAACATATTGCTGCCCGACAAAACCAACTAGATTCAAAATTGTTTTTTCTTTTCTTGTCTATTTTTTTTTTTTTTGCATTGGTAATTATTCCTTCACGAAACGGCAATAAACATAAACATGGTTTGTCCAGTGATTTAGAATAATGATATTTTGTTTTCGTACCCTTATACGAGATGGTGAAACACGAAATATGTTTGGCCTACACGTTTCTTTCTTATTTCGGTGAAATTACAACTTTAAGTCTGAGAGGTGACGCAATTTGTTACTTTTTAAAATAATATCCTCCAGCTAGAAGGTCTAGTAATCATTAGAGTATTATGCACTGTAAAAGTAGTGGAAATGGAATGTCTATATGTATTAATTTATTTAGTACGAAAATAAGTGCCTAGAATAGACTCTAATCGAGAACTCGCAAAATGTATACTGCCAAATGCATCAATTGTTATCGAACTTGTATCGTTTAATTTCGTTTTTCATTTGTTTGAGGGCTGCATTCCGTGGTGTCTTTTCTGACCATGCGGCTTTGGTAGAATAATGGTGATTTCATTAATAGATGCATAATATTGCGTATTGGTATCTTGTTTCAATAAAACCTGATTGCTTCATCATACGATATGTAGTTTCACAAAGGCGTTGAATGGTCTTACTTCTTCTCATATCAGAACACAAAGGTTGTTGTTGTTGTTGTGGGGCTTAACGCGATTTTTCAGCACACGATAGGCTATACATGGCGGCCAGTATTAATGGTAGAGGAAGAAACCGGGAAAGAACCACCGACCCACGAGAAGCTACTGGCAAGCTTTCTCACATATCCACATTCGCCGAATCTTAGACTCGAACCAACGCAGACAGAGGTGAGATGGCAGTGATCCGTAACGGACAGCGCTTTAGACCACTCGGCCACTCGGGGCCCCGAACACAATGGTGATAAACATACTACTGTATTAAATGGTCTTAGGTTTTCATGAAAGGATTAATGCAATTAGCGCAAATTGTTTTGTCGAACACAATATGATTCCTGTCTTAAATAAATGGGTTTACCTCTTAATTTGCGGTATGGTCAAATACACTAAATAGTTTAGTAAGTTAAGACATGGAAAGAGAAAACTAACCAAACTGATCCTTTAACATCAAATGGTTCGGTTTTAGTTACCAATTCATGCGATTAAGGCACTTTTGATGGCTTTCGCAGCCCACAGATGTTAACAAGAGCTATAAAAGATAGTTCTCGTTGAAATGTTTTTGGATGGTCTGCAAAAAAAATTTTTTGTAACGATATTATTACTGTGCTGGTATTGTGAGAGAGAGAGAGAGAGAGAGAGAGGGTGGGTGGGCGGGGTGGATTGTCACCTAAGCTACTACTGAAATTTGGGGAGAGTCTCGTCCGTAACCTCAAAAATTGAAAAATATAGATTATATTAGATCTGTGGAATTTATTTCACAAAATATGCCTGCTGAAGATAAAAGTGCAGATATTTCTAAATTCCAAGTGAAATAACTCATCGAACACATACCCGCTTCTTGCTTCTAATGTACTGGGTTCAGTTCTCGGTTTCGACAAGCTGTAGGTGGTTACACATGGTTAGTGGTTTTTCCAGTCCATATATTATTCGATGCTGACGTCGTATCCTTAGAAAAAGGGCTGTACAAGCTGTTATGATTTGGTAAGTAACATAAAATATAATAATTAATGTTAACATTTTTAATGTCTGACAAATCATTCCAACAAAACATTTTTCGTAAGTAGGTAACAGTGATTACAGCTTGTATACTTTATGTGTAGTGTGTCATCTCATGTCGTTTTAGTTTGTTTCTTTTTCCATGTTTATAATTTGTTTTGTCATTCGTAATTTTTTAGGTTTCGGTTGTCTATTGCGTTACAAAGTTTACTTAGAATCAGGGAAGTGGTTTCCCTTCGTACTTTGATTGATACAAAAAAGTTGTTATGTGTTACATCTCGTTACACAAATGTTTTAATCAATTACTTACATAGCGTCACGCATAAGGGCCCAGATGTCCTAGCCACCACAATGTGCACACATTTACATAGGTATATAAGTTATTAACGATGCTGCCTTGACTTAATATGAGCACAGTAGTGAAAGTCGTAATAGGTTGCTAAAATCGCTAATCTAGGAAGCCGGACAGTTCAAATGGCAGAGGTTTTGGAGGACACATCTGTTGACCGTTTCCAAGAGAAAATTAAACCAGAATATGCATACAAATTCAATGTGTATTAATTAAATGTTCAGATAAAAAATATTGTAGCTAAGATCGAAACTTTGTTGCTAATCCATCATTGTGGTTGTATGTACTTATTAATGGACCGCGTTGTATGCTCCACAATAAAAGATGTGGTTGGAGCGGGCGAGTCAGAACGTCATACGGTTTATTTTTCTGTGAAATTAGTGCGGATACTGGTTTGTGGTTAGCGACATTAAAACAGGATGTTCTCCCGTATATAAAACGTATGCATTGTGCGTTTTTGCGTATAGGAAAGAAAATCATTTCTGAAATGAAGACCTGCCAGGTCCTGGTTTTTATGTGCGTTTTATATTCATCTTTGTGGCATATACACGCATCAGTAATTCCCAGACAAGGTAACTGCGTCTGTTTTGAATTGTTTCTCCTTCTTGTATGATTGTAAGCCGGATTTTTCTTTTTACCTTCTTTATGCACGAGTGAAAGCAAGATAAAAGTACGTTTATTTGCTAGTTTGTCGTTCTGTCATAGGCATTATCTATAATTGTATTTATATGATGTGCCTATTTCTTTGTCAGTTTCATTACCCATTGGATCTGTGTAATTGACCATTCTGCAAACTCGGATTAACAAATCGATTAAACAGTGTGAAACACGCTTTGTCCACGCAATAAGTATCGTGCAACATACGTATTGTCAGCTGTCTAATATACAACAGTATACAACAGTAGCAGAATACTGATAGGAGAAGGTATAAAACTGGTTTCTGGAATTATTCAGGATTACGTAACTCAAAATTTTGCTGTCCAATGATAATCGAGAATAACATTTAGTTCGTTTTTCGTTTCAATATTTGGGATACGAGGTCTTTAGATGAAGTTGTTACTTAGGCAGAAACAGACGAGCTGCATCATATAGAGACAACAAGACAGCATAAACACTTGTTTTTAAAAGTATTTTTTGGTCTAGTTTCTATATATCATATGAAAAAACATTACAGCTTGTAATGGCTTTGTATTCCGGTTGGGGAAAGTAATATGAATTTTTACACTTTCCTCTGTTTCAACAACAGAATGGGAGTTTGGTCAATCCCTTTTTCCAGACGGTTATTCTTTTCTCTCTCTCTCTCTCTCTCTCTCTCTCTCTCTCTCTCTCTCTCTCTCTCTCTCTCTCGTGTTGATACTGTGTTTTCAGTTGTTGTTTGTTTTAATTGTTACAATTAATAGCAACGATATTACGTATGTATGTATGTATGTATGTATGTATGTATGTATGTATGCGTGTCTATGTATGTTTGTGTGTCTATGTATGTATGTATCAATGTATGTATGTATATAAGTATGTAATCGTAGAGATTACATAAAGTTTAGGGTAATATATGATCTTGAAATAGAAGAAAATATCACAGAGAAAGAAAACATAGAAACTTCAAATGTTAAAGACAAATGCTGCGTCAACTAACGCGTTAACAAATTGATCATCAAACTCATTACAGCCATAATATATCTATAGAAATATCAGAACAGATATTGTTTACCTTGTCGTTGTACTAGCATTCTTTGAACATTTGTATGCTGCTTTTAATGACAGAAATAATGAACTTTTCGTATCTGATGTTTCATGATTAACATCACCTTCCAAATAGTAAACAGAAGGACGTTTACGTGTGATTGGGTAATATATTATTTATATTATTACTATAATATTTATTCATACAGTGGGTAAGTGATACGTATATGTAATAATAAGTGACTAGGTATGAAATAATAGACAGAATGAGAACTGGAAAAGAATTAAAAATATTGCAATAGTACTTCTCATATGCTTACTCTTTGTATATGTAGATTTAAAGGGACACTTTGAGAAAATGAAAAATTTCCTTTTACCTCAGTGTGTATGTATCCATTTGTCTGTCCTGTCTGTATATGTCTGTCTGTATATTTGTCTGTCGATCTGTGCATCCATATATGCATGTACTTAATTGGAGTCAAACTGGTATGGGTGCACCCATGTTTTAACAATCCTGGATTAATGTGATACCCACTGTCTGCTGTCCGTCGATTTGTTGACATACACTAAATGTATTCGTTACGTGGGCAAACATAACAATAGGGGTATTATTTATTCTCACTCATTCTTCTCGGGTACAATGGAATGAGTCCAACAAAAAACTGTTTAAAAATACAAATAACAGTGACGTTCACATTTCCTTTTATATCAAACACTATACTATGTCTGCAGTCATAGGAACATAATATTTGTCGCAGATTAGAAGTTCTGACTGCATGGTTACTGACCGCAAGCCTTGTGGAGGTTGAGGGTAAATAAGGATATAGTGTTTACTATATACGGTTGAAAGTAAGCGACATGTTATAAGGATTTGGAGCCATCACAGCTGATCAACGTTTCCATATATTTAGTAGATGATAGAATACATTATATTCCTACAGGTCAAAGTTGTAAAATTTCGCTGTTTGGTGTATTGCAGGTTGTACTGATTGGAAGGGCAGTTTTGTTCAACCCGGCAAGAGCTATTTTGATGGATGTAATTGGTGTCAGTGTTTATATCCTAAAGTATGCTGACCCTTCCCTTCCCTCTCTCTCTCTCTCCCTCTCTCTCTCTCTCTCTCTCTCTCTCTCTCTCTCTCTCTCTCTCTCTCTCTCTCTCATTTGTAATGAAACCGGTTACATAAACATTAATCTTATCATATTCTTTAATACTATTTACTTACCTTAATATCTGGAAATATATTAAAGCGAGAATAAAATTGTACTAGTATTGTTTTACTCAATTAAGGTTCACTGGAGCAAATGGACATGTTAAAATCGATGTAGAAAATAAATAAATGCACTTAGGTAAGATATAAATAAGATTGATCAGTCTTAGAAAGTATATGGTGATTTGAATATTTTAATATTACGTAGAAAAAATATCATAATCTTGAACGCTCGTATCAATCAGATTTGAAGAAAACACATCATATACCCTGAAGTCAGATAGTGTTCTCTCTCTCATATACAAATACACACAATCTTGTAACAGTGTCTGATCGAAAAATTAGTAACCTATTTATTGATGTATTGTTTGGAGATCTTATATTTTTATATAAATACTTAAAATAGCATTATAAGCGAAGAAGTTCAGTTCCATGGAACAATAATGTATTATTTACAGTGTGGTGTTTAGAGTTACACTCATTTTATTACACATGCCAGCATAAACGGCCATTCTAAGTAAATATACATACACACATACAGGTACGCGAAAGCTGTATACCTACTGTAGAATCTTCGTACTTGTTAATAAATATATATTTCGTACTAGTCCTTAAACATTTATTTCATGCATTTTGTACTAGTCGCTAAAGGTTTATTTCGTGCATTTCAAAAAGTTCCCGAAGGTTTATTTCATGTACTTCGTATTAACTAGCATAAACATACTGACTCAAATAGCTATTGTATTCAAATTTTCAGATCGCTATTTGTACACGGAGAGCCTGCATAGATGATTTGTCTTACCTGCCAAGAAATATATGAACATCTGCAGAAATAGCATTCGTTGCCTCTTACTCCAAATGATGCATATTTTATCGATAGTAACTACTTATACTGAAGTTGCACAGTGATGGGCTCAGTCAGTGTTTAATGTGCTGGAGTCGTGACTAAAATAATGCAGGTTGGAATCCCATTGTCGGATCAATCCCGATCATTACTTGCTTCGGTAGTTTATAACCTCAACATTATTGCTGTTTCACAAAATGCCCGCCCCCCCCCCCTTCAACGAAAACAAATGCCTCCAAAAAGCAAAATAACAAACTAAAGTTCTTCTATGACTGATATTTCTTGTTTTGTTTACCAGCCGTGCTAAGCATATGAATAATGTACTTTATATTTGACTAATAAAACTGCATCGTCATCAAATCGAGCACTCTTATCAGTAAACATTGCTTCATTTGAAACAGTATCATTATAGACACTCAACCAATCGCCCTCCATAACCTCACCCTCATGGCCTGCAATCAGATACACACACGAGTTTCAACTGAGGCAGATTACAGACAACCGGACGGGCGGACGTTAAATGGTATTACAATATCTAAAGAGTGAGGAGAATAATCTATTTCACAAATTCATCTTAAATGAAGGAGACTAAATGCAAATATCATTTCGAAATGAAAGTGGACGTCTAAACAAATGAGAATATAATATATTGTTATATTGGCTAAATGATTATCAGTTTCTCAAGGCCTGCTCCAAGATGTCTTCTTATGAGTTGATGGGTGCATGATAACGACGATAAAGGGAATCTTCGCAATTAGAACAAGAAGGTGAATTATATGATTGTACGGAAGGAAAGGAAAACGATTGAACACATAAATGATCATACAAATTAACATTAGTTATTTTGCCAAGCAAAAACCTGCATCGTAGTGTCTTTCTAAAAGATTTGTTTTCTAAAGTATCCATCTTAGTATAATTGGATTTCAATGTTGCCAATAATTCTGATCTTTCCATCTACTAAATTAAGTGCATAATGGGTACACACTAAGTGATTATGAACTTAAGTCTCGGCTGTGAGGGCGGTGTATAAGTACGAATTATTTTTAAAAACTGGTAGATCGTTTAATTTACCATACATATCAAAGAACGACAACTTTAGCTAGCTTCGGGTCAGCTGGCATATACTTTCTTTCACTCTGACCTGATTCACCTGAAAGACCCCTGCACCGCAAACCTCTTAAAAACGATGAAGTGTTACGCCTGTACACAGATCAAATATTTCAATGTGTGTAAGCTAAAGCCAATTACACAATACCAACTTAGGCAAAAGAAAAGCCCTAGTGGTGCAATGCAAGCTAGTAATGATTGAGAAGAACTGAAATGCACATAATACATCAAGGTTGACTCGATTGCAATATGAAGATGTGGAAAAAGGAGCACATAGATCAAGCAAACGACGTAATTATGAACATTAGGTACGTCAGTCTGGGTACAATTATGATAATATATGTACCTCAGTCAATAATAGGTATCATGTTATAATATTTATTGAGATTGTCTTACTGTCAAAGTACAAATTATGACTGTATTTCTCCCAAAGTACTAATTCTGATTGTCTTACTGTCAAAGTACTAATTCAGATTGTCCTTCTGTAAAAGTACTAATTCTGATTATCTTGCTGTGAAATTACTAATTCTGATTGTCGTACTGTCAAAGTACTAATTACGATTGTCTTTCTGCCAAAGTACTAATTCTTATTGTACATGCCAAGGTTTTAATGTATCTCCATCTTGCATAAGAAGTAACAAACAAATCTGTCCTCGATTCTACAACGACTGGAGAAATTTACACTGTACTTCTTTTGGCTGGAAAAGAAAAGGTTTGCAGCTTATCAGCCTCAATGTAAGACACAACTTAATAAAATTCGATGAACTAAGACATATGATACAGAATGAATCCAAATTTGCAGTAATTGGACTATGCGAAACGTATCTAGAATGTAATGTATCTGAATGTATTATTTATATTAGCAACATTTCATTGGATAGACAAGATCGACGCCAAAGCATGTGAGGATAATAATAATAATAATAATAATAATAATAATAATAAAGACTTTATTTGCAGAGGGTGACTTACTTAGTTGCAAATGAGAAACTAATTTACCTGAGGCCCTCTACATATAAAATCAAAGCTAATAATATGTTCATACACACAAACACACATACATACACATACAAACACAAAAGCAAATACACGGTATATAAAAAATCTATTCATATAAATGATGCATTGCTGCTGAAATGAAAATGAAGCACAGGAGGTCGGTGGTGTACTTTAATAACTGGACCTTTTCATTATTATCTTTAATGATTTCATTCATCTAATATATCTATTGTGGAAAGAAGAGATGCTTAGAATTTATTTAATATAATGTGGAATTTTATTCCAAATAAGCGCACCTGAAATTCGAAAGCTTTTTTGGATAGCTCAATTTTGGGCTTGGGTACTTTGAAATTTTGGGCTTTTAATGATCTTAGTTTTGGGGTACCAGTAGGTTCTCGTTCCTGGAAAATGGTGTTTAGGTAATTGGGGGAAAAGTTTGTTAAAGGATTTGGGGGCAGTGAGTTGATGATTTTTTGTCTGAAAGTGACATCGCTGTAATTTTTCACAATTCTGATGACTTCATTTATGTGTTTGACAAGTCTTTCTTCTCCTTCTATGAAGGATGTATTAGATGATTTTTATCATAAAGTTCTTTGTCTATATAGTAATCTTTGGTAACGAATTCCTGGTAGACCAGTGTACATTCCCACTGTTGAGCTGATCTCCTGATAGATTCATTTGAATCTATCACAATCTTCACGTGGTGCCAGTTCACTTTTAGGATTTTATTATGTATATGTCTCAGAATTTGATCATAGACTTCTTCGGTCAGTTCCAAATTATGATCCCTTTGCTCTGTATTATTTCCTCCAACATATATCACAACGGCGTAAACGTTTCTAAAATTTTACAGCTTACTCTCAGCTCGTGTTGTTTGAACAGTGGCACCTCACACTGTACAGTTAGAAATTCTTTTTTTAATCCATTCACATTTACTCTATGGAGAATGTAGCAGCCTGTTATAATTACATTGTTCTTTGGTGACTGAGGTTTTATTTTACCTGTAAACGAGATAGAATGTGGTGGATGTTTGGGCACACTCTCCGTATTCCTTCCGTTGACATGGGGCACATTATCCTGTGTACTGGCTACATTAGAGCCATGCACGTTTTACACAGCGTAACATACAAGAGAATATTTACTGTAAAATCAATACGGATCAAGTTTCCTCACTTGTAAATCTATTTATATCTGCTCTGCATACCGACCTCTAAACTCCATCTCACCATGGACTGAAGAATTTAAATACGAATTTGAAGTTGCTTTGCTTTCAACAATTTAGCAAATATCATATGAGATTTTAGTATTGATTCCCTCTCCGATACGAACATTAATTGGCTGCATATAATACAACTGCATGACCTAAATACAGGTAATCAGTACCCCAACAAGAGTACCGGCCTGTACTTGTACCCTGACTGACCACATTTACACTACCCATCCTGAAAACCTCAACGAGATAAACGTGTCCTGATTCTCTATTAGTGATCACCGTCCCATATGTGCAACTCGTAAGCAACAGAGCGCAATGAAAACAAATTTCCATTCCTATACGCAATACCGATTCTAAGAAAAACTGAAAACGAATTTCTCTAAGAATTATTGCAAATATTAGCCCATTTACTTTCTCTTGTATAGACGCAGATTATGAGTAGTCAGTCTGGAACCAGTTTTCTTAATATCCTTATTAAACATGCTCACATACAAATCAAACTAATTGTGTAATCAAACCAACCAGAATGGTATACTAATGAAATCGCTGAGACGCAAAGTAGCCGAATCTACTATCATAAATGTAAAGATTTTAATAATTATTGTGTATGGCGGATCGAAGGCAAGCCACTTATAAAACGCAAGGGTTCCTTTTTCAAGAACTAACTTCAACGAAACCATTACTTTTTACTCCATGTGAAATTATAGCTAATGACACTAGTTATACTAATGAGCACGATATTGCAATCCAACCAAATCTCTTTATTACTAATATAATCAAAACACTTGACAGGATTAATTTTACAGAGCCTAACATACACAAACCTACCGTCTTAGTGAAGGAAAGGATACCCGATCCTATAAGTTTCAATATTCCCCTAATTACAATCAGTAACTGATACTATTGATATTATCAATAAAATAGACACGAACATATCAGCGGGTCTAGATGGAATTCACCTCAAAACTCTCAATATGTCGGCTTTATCAATATCTGCGTCATTGAAGAAGTACTTAAATGTAGTAACTCTTCCTGTAAATTTCCTGAGTGATTGAAATTAATAAAAGTATTCACCATTCATAAAAGAAATGAAAAGAATGACCCATCCAACTATCGACCGATATCTGTTCTATCCGTGTTTTCAAACATTATTGATAAACATATCAGTTAGCATCTTTTAGGACATTTTAACAAATGTCAGCTCCTCCATAAATCACAATCGGGTTTTCGATACAAAAAGATCATGTCAAACTGCATTGACAAAAGTTATAGACCTGTTGCTACTAGCGATAAAATCACTCATACTTACTAGCGCAATCCTCATTCGTTTTAAAACAGCACTCGCTTTGGTTGACCATTCGTTGCTCATTAAAAGATCTATCAGCCTACAAATATTTTTTTTTCATAATCAGCTGCATGGTTCACGTTGTATCTCACTAATAGACCTCGGGTTGTTTGCACAGGTAAATATTTTTCCGAATCAAGTCATATTATAAGTGGTGTTCCGCAAGAATCGTTGTTAGGACCTCTTCTTTTTCTACTGTTAAACATTGACTTAGCCTTGTATCCAGTGCACTCTGACAGAGATCTTCTCGCTGACGATTCTACACTGCATTCATCTGGAAAATCTCTTGACTCACTTGAAAATGAACTTCAAATCGACATCACCAATATATCAGTTTGATGTCAACAAAACAGAATGCATATAGAGAAATTATTTAGATGGAAAGAATAACGAATAATTTTGTTCATTCTGACAGATGCTGTACCATTCATTTGTTGTGCGTAAAAATTGTCCCAAACAAAGTTGAAATAGTAAAAGTATATTATACATTTTGATAACTATAAATAAACGTATAAGCGTCCATCCAAATAAACAGAACATTTTACAAAAGACAAAACATTTGTCAACACAAAATGTCCAATGTGTGTGATGTCACATTGTTTGATACGGTGCACAGAAGTGTTTGAGTTGGCCTACACAACACAGTGCCAGTGTTTACGTTGAAATTGCACATCACAACTAAACATTACATTGTTGCGATATTTTGGTGAAAAGAAGATTACTGGATGCAGAAACACACATATTTGTTGTAATGTATTTGTGACCGGATATTTACAAGTTTTGATCTGGAACATTAGACTGTACAGAAGACGTAAACAAATCTCTTTTTGAGTCAGACTTGCATCACATATTTACCGCGTAAATATGCTGTGGTTGGATAAAGCTCTGCAAGTTGGGGAGACCGTTTATGTTTACATTCTTCTGTGAACAAAGGTGAGTTTATTTACTGCAATAAGTTCACATTTAAACCAAGCTTGTATATAGGGTGGATTCCATCCTACAGATATACCGCCCCCCTCCCCCCCCCCCCCATCCCCACACACACACCCTCGTTATCATCTAAGCAATACCGGTAGTTTTACTTGTTGTTATTGTTCTAGTCTTGGGGGTTTTGCCATTTTTCATGTTATGATATGTTTATACATGGGGGTAAATTAACAAAACTGAAAAAAAGAGATCATTTTTTCCAATTCCCTTTCACGAGTTGAATAAAAAATGGCGGCCAAAAATGTTCAATGCAAACAAAAAATTCCAAAAGGCGGGGTTAACAAAATTTTCCCACGATCGCAGCCAATCAGTAAAGGGAAAACTGCACAATAATTTCGTAGGCTTATTTGGACCAATCAGAATCACATAAAGTGAAATGTTCACATGTTATAATATCAAAAATATTAAATTGCAGACACAATAGGCAAAGTGTACCGACTATGTGATAATAGTGCATCTAAGACGAAATGTATGACAATCGGAACGAGGAAGCGACTAATTATTAACACGGATATACTTCTAAACTCAAAATGGTTTGGATGTGTCTGGTATTAACAATAAAAAAGCATAGATCTACATTGATCAACATCTCAGCTAGAACTCATATATCGATCACACGTGCCAGGTAGTCAAAATAATGCCTCTATTAAAATTACTATTGTAATTTCTACCTCCCACCGATACACAACGCTGTACCAGAGGGGGAAACATCCAATTATAATCTGTCCAGAATTAACAATCTCCAGAGAAAGGCTGAAACTTCCTATTACGTTTTGTTGTCACATCTCTCATGGTTACCTCTACAGAAACGTATTCTTTATTTTAGCTGACTTATGACATATAAATCTTTAAACAGTCTGTCTTCAGACTATATTTCTAACCTAAGATCATATATTTCTAAGATCATCAAAATGCTGAGCGTAATCTCGGACGACTCCGGCTGTGTCTAGAAATAATATGTGCATGTTATATTAATAAAAAATGTCACAGTATCTACATTGATCAACATCTCAGCTAGACCACACATGTGCCATGATAGTCAAAATAATACCTCTCTTAAAATTACTATTGTAATTTCGACCTCCCCATTCACTTTAACTATAATTTTCGGGAGAGATACTACCACAGAGTGACAACGCTGTACCAGAGGGGGAAACATCTAGTTATAATCTGTCCAGAATTATCGAACTCCAGGAAAAGGCTGAAACTTCCTATTACTTTTTCTTTTCACATCTATCATGGTTACCTATACAGAAACGTATTCTTTATTTTAACGGAATTAAGACATATTAGTTTTTAAACGATCTTTCTCCAGACCGTATTTCTAGCATAATTGAACTAAGATCATCAAATACTGAGCGTAATCTCCGACGACTCCCACTGTGTCCAGAAATAATATTTGCA
>JAECUM010047959.1:0-17784 GCA_016617855.1 Megalonaias nervosa
TATATATATATATATATAATGTTGATTTGCAACTTTGATCTTGAGTTTGTCTCTAGCACATCATTGCTTACAAATATCAGCCAAAGATAGACCTTAAAAAAATGTATTTGCTTCTGCCTTCATCTAATCTCCGCATACGATTCATTGCAACAGCAACGACTGCGGTACCGTATCTGCAATCAATAATCAATGGCATCAAAATTGCCGAGTTGTCGCGTGAAATCCGAGTTTTGATAGTAAGAAAGAGGAGACAGTGTTTACCATTCGTTTAGAGAATGTTGCAGCCGTGAAGGTCTTACATCCGGAAAACTATCATTTTGTGGATCGGACATTTCCATCAGCTTTATAACTCGATTCATTTTAAAAACATCGTCTGATCAGAAGAAACATGAAACAGGAAGAGAATTAAAATTTATTAGGTTGTCACTACGAAATGGTAAAGAACTATAATACGACATCATATATACAAGCATAATAATATGCAGAGCCTCACTGCATCTAAGTCATTATCTTTTCGTTTGTAATAGGCAACAGTTTGTAGTTTTGTGCTAAATTTCATTGCACCTATCCCCAGAAGAAGTGGTTAGGGTGACAAACGTTTACATGCATGTACATTATTTGTGACTTCTTGATTAAGAATTTGCTTTGAGATCCGGGTCTTTGGCATTCTGTATAAATGCTATTTAGCAGCATGGCGAGACCTCGTAACTGTTCTATGCTAAGTTGTCAGGTCGCTAATAAATCAGAGGGGGCCGCGCGTGGCCGATTGGTCCAAAGCTCGCGTGGGTTCGAGTCTCGGGATAGGCCGATGTGGGTATATGCGAAAGCTGCCGTGGGTCGGTGATTCTTACAGGGTTTTCCGGATTTTTCCTCTGCAAGTTATAATGGCCGCCCTGTATACATTATATAACCACTAACACCATCCAAACGTGACTTGAAGTTATGTATCAATCCAATAAAGGATGGATAATTATAGCTCACAGTGACATTTTCTTTTGTGCATAATCTAATAAGATGAAAATAAGAATAACAACGACACTTGCAAAATTGAACCGGTTGATGTGTTTATGCTCTACTATGTACGGAACAACGCAACGAAACAAAATTTCAGAACTTGTATTGTAACATCTTCGTTTCCGTGTATTTACGTTTTTCATCAATCAAATAAATGTGTACTTTATAAAGGACAGTAGTACTATCAAATGTTATGGTTTTGGCAGACTATATAAAATGAGCGGAATGAAACTTTGATTGCTGTTTCAAATGACAGGAGTTAAATATCTAATAAAAATAGGTTTATTGAACCTTAATCCAGTTTCAGAAGGATACGTTTTTATTGTAAAATATATTAGTGTTGAGTGTCATTCCATAACTTGTTATTTTTCAGAACAATGGCTAGTCATTGGCGGATGAAATCAACATTGGTAATTTTGTGACACGTATGTTATAATTAAGTTTATGTTAAATAAATGTCATGAAAAGATGACCAAATCAGTACATATCTATTACTACATTTTTTAAGTTAGGAACTAAATGTCTTAATATGTCATGTAGCAGTACTTGCAATATAGACAAAAATATTTATGCTACACTTCGTCCAGAAACATGAGGAATTCGTTATTGATACATTGATAGTCACTGCCTCCCATATGTGTGTGTGTGCGTGTGTGTGTGTGTGTGTTTCTATACTAAATAAGACAATACTATCAAAACAGAAAAAATGTTCTTTTGATTTTGATAAATATCCTACATATGTCTTGTCACATTTATCAAACCAATATTACTAACAGTGTCTGGAATGACGTATACTTAAATAATACCAATGTTACTTTCTTCGACGGTATAATTCTGGCATCTGCGTGTTTATAAACTGTTAATAGTTTGTTGCGACTAAAGAAAAGAGTGAGCGGCTTAAAATGCTATAAACAGACTCAAGGGTGCTTGGCAACGAGCTTGAGCGCCTGAGCAACTAAGAAACACCCATCCGGTCAATAACATTCTTTATGACATTTATACCAACGACAGCAACGACTTTGATTTTGACCGATAGGTATCACCTCCAATTGCCCTACCCACTTCAGGACCTATTACGATGGGTACGTTTTTGGTGACTTTGCTGTTGCCAACCGCATATTGGTGGGTACATCTAGCGGCCTAGCGTCGCGGAGAGGGTGTGTGGGTGGGAGACCGGATGAAGGCTCTAAATATCAATACTATCCAGGGTGTATCGATCATAGTTCACTTTTTCACGAGACAGAAGAACGGGTAGATAGATAGACATACGGACGGATCGACCGACTGATTGATAAATGGTTGGGTTGGTCAGTGGATGGGTGGATGGATTGGTGGGCAGGTGAGTGCATTGTAGATACATTAGATAATATCGTGATTCCATAAAATATAATGTATCTATCATTTGCTTAACAACCATCCCAAAACTAATGACCATCCCAAAACTAAGTTTCTTATCGCTTACAAGGTCAGTTGAAAGGCACCAATGACGTGCCACAAGACGCACACACAAATACGTTACGACAAATATTTCACGAACCCTCGTTTGATTTGGACAGTCAATCATTAATGACAAGAATCTGTGCAAACTAATATCTCTGTCCATAACAGTACTTGATATAGATTAAAATAATTAAGCAGGAAGAATTTCAATTTTTGCATGGTTAAATGGATCAAAGAACAAAACATAATGGATACAGTTGTTAACTGATTCTTAAAATATAATCAGTGCAATCTTTTACAACTTATACATGCTGATTCTTACATGTAAATAGAAAGTGCTAGTTTTAGATGAATATGATATAATGTTTCAAAACATTTACATATATTAAGAAAGAGAGAAACCAACGAAAGAAACAGAAACAACACCAACATAACGTGACCACAAATACTGGCAAATTGATTATGGTGAGAGAATGCATTGGCAGAAATTATGCAAGTGCAAATATATCATAGAAACTTAGCAGGCCCGGTAAAAAGAAGACTATATGTAATAACTTCGTGTGCCATAAGGATTTATAGAAGGTAGTTGCGGGAAAATTATGTAACGGAATTAATCCATCACGGCAAGAGCCATAAATTACGTAGTAAAACATCCGCATGCATCTCATCGATTTGTGTTTTGATACAATACACAAATATGTGGGCAATTAACGACTGTAGTTGGAGTAAATGCAGACTTAAAATGATGAAAGCACTAAAATATCCCATTATGACTACAGTTTATGCACAACAAAAAATATTGAATTATACGAGAAAAGACTTAATACATGCATTAAGAAAATATAGGATACACGAGTATATGCATTCATTCTCTCTCTCTCACTCACTCTCTCGCTTTTTCGCAAACAAGCCACTATTCATTATTACTAATATTCTACAACATCAAAATCATAACTACAATAACATTAACACTTAATTAAAATATTTACAAATATTTGGCTCTCTCTGTGGGGCCAATCATGGGCTATTATCTGAATGTAAAAGACTATGATTGCCAATCGGTGCTAGGCTGATGCCAGCTTTACAGTGTATACAGGGTTGATCTCAGCTCAAGTAAAATTGCATTGGTCCGTGTTTCCCTCGTGCCAATATTCCTAGAATCAATCAAGGATCGAACACGTTCAGCTAACGTCGCCACCGTATTTTGCAACGCCACCACCGTCCTCGACAATTCCGTCACTGTCAAAACATTAGGCTGTGTTGAATACACGTCGGTTGTACATGGGCAAAATTATCTGTTCTGAGAACCGGCTGACTATCAGTATATATGTTGATGCTACATTCCCTGAACAAACGAATCAGGAGAGATTTTCTCAGTCCCGGGCTGAAACGAATGCCTTGACTACAAAGCTCCTGTCTAAGCCTAGACAGAGACCATTTCTCTGGTAATGTCACGTCATTGCTGGCCGCTGATGGTGAGGCTCGGCGAGCAAGAAGGTTGACTCTATTGTTACGGCGGCCTCTCCGATTCCTGTCAGCCATGTTTTTAACGTTGTCCAGTTGTGGATCACTTACGGAAAAAGTCATAACGACAATGTGAAATCCACCCAACATACAGCAAACTCAGGAAGATAAACAGAAAGTCCGTTTAAACGATGTTGAAAACCACCAGATTCAAATCCAGCACAAATCCACAAGAAAAATGTTATGCCGAGACACTAAATCCATTGTCTGTACCTTTGAAAAGCCAGAAAAGTGACTTCACGTGGTACTACATGATCATGCATTGTTACGTAAGATTATGTACTTTGGTTGGCTCTTTGAATTCAGCTGTTGGCTCTTTGAATTCAGCTGTCAATGCCAACCAATAGGAAATGTTCTGATCATGGCCCCCCCATGTGATCCTCCAAGTAAGAGGCTAATAATAGTCTCTTGCATAATTCCCTGTCTGCCTCTCAATTTCAAGGTACATGTACAACATCCCTGTACAAGTATTAGCAAATGACTAAGCCTTATAATTTGACATTACATCAGCTTACCACACCACCAGTTCCTCCCTTAATGGTCATTATCAGACAAACCCCATTGCAAAATTGGCAATATGTACCTAAAATAACTCAAAACCATCAAGTTGTGCATAAACTAAAATTTAATAAATTATCAGTATGGTCTAATAATACATACAGACAAACATAAGAAGCTGATACGCTTTCTGTATTATTAAAACCTCACACCTCACATTTATCTAGAGTTATTGACATTTTAAATACGAATGATAAATATAAAAATTGTAGAAAATCAATTTGAATGCTTAGTGCAAAATATCCATAAGAATAAAACGTTCTGTAGAACATTGTGTCGTGGAAACATATTTAAAGTATGAATATTACATTAATTACATTCACTGGAGAACTTAAATCTCTTGGGCCTGCGAAAAGTATCCAGAAAAATGTAAAGGCCATCACCATTTAAGATTTCATTAACAGCAGCTTCGCAGCAGAACAAAAATGTACGGAGAAAACTAATATGATATTACGCACATAGTACTGATGGATATCACGTACAACAGTTGGGAGTGACTGAAAGCTAAAACTGAATGGCTAATCCCATTGGATGAGATTTGATAAAATTACGGCTTAAGAATGTATTCTAAATCAAGAAGATTGCTTGTGTAAACCAATAATAAAAACTTCCATAATGCTTTTAAACACCATATCATTTGGAAATATGTTATTTATCTTCATCCTAAACAACACAACCCATAAACGGCTGCAAAAAGAACAACATAAATAATTACTTTCTGCAAAACATATATTTATAATATAGACAGACTGAATCGCCGCAGCCCTTATCAAAAGACAAGAAATAATTTATCTCTCAAACATTTTTCAACAGCGATAGCTTAAGTCTGTGATTCTAGTCTGGGTAATCTCCCATTCGTATGTATTCCCTGAACTGTTCGCATATCTGGCTCGAAAACTCTCGCTTCTCGTACATTCCTTCAAAAAAGGACAGTACAAGCGGCATGTCCTTCCTAGCGTTGATCATAGTTTCTGGAGCGGCATTCCTAAAGAGGTCGAACCTTGTACCCTCCGAACAAGACGGAAAACTCTTTCTAAGAAGACAGTTGCCGATGAAGTATTGTGGCAGCCGTCCTTCCTCTAAACAAACATTCAGAAAACCAAGAAAGCATCCGAGGGCATCTTTTACTCCAGGAACATCACCTCGATAATGGAAACAATAAAATGCTATGTTCTTCAAAAAGTATGAACGCACGAACGTGCTGATTGGTAACGGAGGTATCCCGCGTTTTCCTATCTCTTTCTGTGTACTCATATAAGCTTTCACGATCCTGCATGCCGTCATTATGTATCGCTTTCCTGTGTGCTGTCTCGCAATATCCATGCTGTGCTTTTCGTACGCTGAGGTGCAAATCCGCCAAACCATGGATGGGTCATCAAAATGAGCTTTCTGGTTTTGGTTGTCATCTACCCATTTGGCTACTACGTAATCTTTTAATTCCGACCCTCCCTGGTCTGCCATCCCAGGAACAATGTCTACATCGATGTCTGGAAAAGAGTTTAGCGATGCCCTAAGATACAAGATTGTCGCAGAATTCACAGTTTGGGACATTTGGCCAAGAGTAATTGACAGACTCACGGAAGGTGGGTTCATTCTACGTGTGAGGTTAAAGGCGACTTTTCCTCGTAAAACAGGACCATTAATAAGGCTGCTTATCTTCTCCCTGCTCTTGTCGATAATGGACTCGAACACGCACTCATGTAGACGTCTAGAGCTAAGGTAAAAACTATCCCCACATCTGACAATAACGCCTTTTGCAAACCATCTGGGAAAGCGCGTTTTGATGTTGGCTTCATTATTCCTTACCAACAATTTGGCTTGTCCTGGGGAGGACATTGGAATTATAGCAATGTCCATGTCTGTAATATGGTACTTTAAAAGCATGTCAAATTCATTTGCAGCTTTGATCTTGAGTCCATCTCTTGCACTCCCTTGCTTTAGGAAGCCACCCAATATCAGACCTTCAAAAGATGCGGCTGCTTCTGCCTGCATTTGTTTCAACATAAGGCCCATTATAACATCAACTACCATGGTACCACGTCTCCAATCCGCATCGGTTATATCAAAATCACCTAACTTTAGATTCAAATTAAGACTGAGGTTTGACTCGTGTGGTGGGAAAGAAGAGACTGGCTTTTGCCATTCATTTGTCCCTGACGCACTTGCTCTAAGTCCAACCTGATTATTCCATAATTGGTTTGAAAAAGAATTGATCTTGCTGTTTGCAGCAATAATATCGCCTGTTGTTACGCCTTCCATTCTGAAACATGAAGGGAAATAATAATTACTTCAATTTATTAAGTCGGTTATCTACTGATCGACAGGAGTTGACATGACACGGTAACACATCAGAGATAAATCGAGTTAGTATCGGCTGGATTATAGTGCACTTCTATGACAGATAAGGTATCACATGGGTGTGGTTGGTGTGGAGGGGTGTGTGTGGATAGGCATCGAGCTGTATTGGATCTGTTATAGACATCTGAAGAAAAAAAAATAATTATGCACATAACATAATTATAACCATTTCCTATGCAATATAAATGCCAACAATTCCTTCTCTTACACCCTAAATTAATCAACCCCCATTACGTTTTATATAAATAATTTACACAATTCAGTTAGCTTTACTGTGCAACAAAATACACAACTTTATAGATAAACGGACACAATGTAACTTTCGATAAGTATACTTAATATAAATACAAACCTTTTTCATTATTTGTAACATGTTTTTTAACTTTGTATTTGTAACTTAGTATGGCAAATAAAAGGAAGCTTGTTATGTGAGTGCAGTTTTGATTATGTATCATGTTTTCATAATGTGCGTGAATTATTTGTCTTCTATGGGCGTACCCAGACTGCTTTATTATCCTATTTATGCAATAGGTGTTTCCAATGAGAAACAAACTAGTGGGCAGGCGGTGATACACTGCAGTGTGTGCTTCGAGTCGGGCTCAGCGTTAGAGATTCCAATGTAAAGCTAGTGGAACCCAACGTGATAAACATGACTTCGTCATCGTTATCGTCATCTTCTATCATCATATTCTTCTTCTATTTATTATTATTATTAGTAGTAGTAGTAGTAGTAGTAGTAGTAGTAGTAAGTAGTAGTAGTATTAATGTTGTTGTCACTGCTGTTGCTAAAGTTACTACTGACAATTTGTGATATGAAAAGAGAATCAATAAATAACACATCTTTTAATTGTAAAGACGATGTTTTTTAAAGTTTTGTGTTGTTTTTGCTTCGTTTGTTTGTTTTCTTTTCTTGTGTTTTTTTTGAGGGGGGTGTTTGGTTTTCCTTTTGTTTTCTTTTGTTTTGGGAGTTTTTTGTTTTTTATAGTTTTATCTTTTGTTTTGTTTTGTTTTTAGTTATTTGCAAGGTACACAAATTCTACAACAATTATAAATGTTTTCTGCACAAAAGTGATACTTGAAACTATTATATAATATGCAAAAGTTTATCAGAAGAAAAAAACTTGACATCAGGCATTCCTGGTTAATTTGGATTTCTAATACCTCTAGAACTGTGTCGAATATGTTTCATATATTACAACTGGAGAAACAGAATAGTTCTAGCTGTCATTGCTACAGTGTACACAAACTGTGGTCCTTTTACCGGGGGATTAATTTAAAAAGTCAGTTTAATTGCCTACCTATCTTGCAAATGCGTAACGAAATATACAAAACCAAATATGCTTTAAAAAACACTAACCTCCTTCACCGCCAGATAGAACAAGTATGAGGTGTTATAGTGTTGTGACACTATTTCAGAAACATGTGTGTGTGTATTTTTAACGTAGGTTTAACAGCTTTAGTCAAATCGCTATGATGTCTGAAGTGGCAGTTTATAGTGGTATCTAATTTTTGGTATGACTCTAACCACTTAGGCCACCGGAGCGGTCTCAGATAAGTTTATCCGCGTTTCTTTTCATCTTGCATCAAGTTCTCTCTATTCCTTATTAATAACACCAGCAAGTAATGCACTGTGTTGAATATATGTAGGTAAATTCGTGTTTTATACGTAACCTCAGAGGTAAGAGTCGCCTGCATTATACAACTCCTACGCGGCACGTTGTCGAGCCGGCGTGGCGCGTTATGTATACCATACTCGTCCATTTTGTAATAACATAAAGGGTCATTTTAAACCTCATGCTTTACTCTTACCGTTCTTTAACTCAATATTTCCTTGTTAAATGGTCAAAATCAGTTGAAAAGCAGAAGGATTAGTCCAATATTAAGAAATACTGGACAGTTTGCAATATGTTTCTTATTATTACTGATTATAAACAAGGAAGTAGAACTTCAAATCATTGTTAAGAATTTCATTGGTTATACACTCAGTAGGGAGGAGTCTGTAATGTAAATAAAGAAAGAAGGGGATTATCTATAGTTGTATTTTCTATTCACGAGTATGTATGTGTGCGTATGCGTGTGTATGCGTGTGCGTGTACAAATGTCTGTGTGTTTGTGTGTGTGCACGTGCACTCTCCTCTTAATATTTCAGTATTAAAAAGAGACCGAAGGACATTTGTGTATACAGAGTATGTATGTTTTGTAGAAAATAATACGATTATATTGTTTTATGTAAATGTAAACTTCAATATGCACAGAGTAATTTTCTGCAGGTGCAAGCTCTGGTGTACCTGTTTAAGTTGTGTAAACGTTCAGTGTGAATCCTTGTACTGTTTACAGGACAAAGACGACAACGATGACGATGACAAAAATGATCATCATCTTCATGATCATCATCTTCATCAGCATAGTCAGTTTTCTCCTATACTCTCATCCCATTGGCATTTATAAGATTACATACAACTAGGTTTAGTTCTCTTTCGTTGTTGTTAACATAAGTTGTCTCAATTGTATGTTTTGGATTTTTCACTTCAAACCGGTTTTTAATTTTGTTTTATATCAGTCACTGTCTCTATACCGTGTGACATCTGCTCATGGGCAAACAGCAATATGTGTATCTGCAAACCACCTACTATAATCAGTGAAAAGTGAAAGTGACCAAACAAACGAACTGAGTCATATGGGATAGAGGCTTTTGACCTAGATCAGTACCAAACAAAACGCCTATTATTACACTAACATGGTAGACACGATTGTTTATTATGATAATGATCCGCATGGAAACGTTTTCGGTCAGACCTATATTATTGATTGTAGCCATGATATAAACTTTCTGTACTGAGACGGAAATACGATTATTGATCGCCACTACACAGTGTTGAAAATTTCTGTTGCAGAAAATATTTTCTGTTGCAGGGAATATTTTATACTGGCAGAGATTATTTTGTACCAAATTTAGAAGAAAATAGTTTTGCATTGAAAACTTACAGTGGTATATATCGAAGAAAACTTTACACATAAATGCTTATAGAATTTGAAAGAATTTATGGAGATATCTAGTTGAGGTATTTTTCTGCGAGACGATTGGAGTGTTCAAAAGTTACTGAAAATATTAAATCACTGTTTCGTTTGAATGCATCATACAGATTAATCAAAGACACCCGAAAGATGTTATATGTGTTTTAGAACACATAGCCGAAATATACTGACACATCTAATGCCTTAAGAATTATTATAATGAAACGAGTTGACCTTGATAAACATTTCGAAAACGAAACCAAAAAGTCATTGTTTGTTATTGTGCAAGAAAACACAAGGGTGCTAACGTTAAGTGAGGGTGAATACTGCAATGCTGATGACGATGACAACATGGACATATCGGGTGAATGCGGAAATTTGAATAATGAAGATCAGCAAGCGTAAATCACTTAGATGTTTTAGTATTAACATAACGGTGGTGAGTGTAGAACTCACCAATCTGCTGCGTGATGCCCCAGTGTTAGACATCACTATAAACTGTCACAATGCAGAGATCGTAGCGATATGACTGAAAAATTTTAAACTACGTTAAAAATCCAAAACACACACACACACACACACACACACACACACACTCATTTCTGCTCATGTGGCCTTACACTAAGTTCGATGAAACATAATTAAGTTTTATAGAAGAATTTTTATCATGCTAAAATGAATGAGCTTGTTTATTTGTGAAGGCCAGATTTGCAATTTCAAATTACTGTAAAGCCAACATTTTCATTCCGTGAAATTTTAATTTATATGTTGGATATTAACAGCCATAGCCATTTACCACAAGATACAGAAGAGGAGGTACACCAGCGGCGACTAGTAAACGAACGGCAGTGAGTAAAAATAATCATAGACCAGAAGCGAGTGGGTAAATCAACCAATTAGATAACGCTTTGTGTGTATATATAAAGTTCAGTGGCATTGGGAAGTAGTGACTGCAAAGGTTTTTGTTTTGGAAAATATTAACTATGCAACAGAACGTACCATTTGTGAATAACGCAAATCATATTTGCTCGTGTATTGTTTTGGTACAGATATTCGACCATGCTTAAATACGGCATCGGAGTCAAATCATATAATCAGCTTTGCCGGTCATATTTATCTGTTCGCGAGTATTATCGCGCTCGTCGACAACAATCGGATGAACCTAAAATTGTGCAAACACCTGAAGCTGTTCATGAAACACCAGATGCTGCTTAAACAGACACAGGCGTAAATTACATAATGGCTGGGATTGAAGCGATTTACTTTTCTGGTGATTCAGCAAAGACAAATCGCGCTACAACATGTAATACAAATGCCAAGCCGTATACGTAGTGTTCGATCTTATCCGCGTTCCATCCCGCTAGTGACAACAAAGACCAGCAGTGTAAATATCAACAATACATCGGTGAAACAATTTCTGAAGTAGAGAATTTCCGGTGCAAATTACTAAGGCCAAACTCAAAACGTTTTAAACACTTAACCCAGGTATCGCTGTTAAAAGTGTTCATTTGAAATAAAGGCTTTTATCCGCTTATACTATCCCCATATGGAGGAAGCGAGCGAACCCAATTTGATCTGTTATTGCTTGGATCTGTTAGCTCATTACGTATGGATATAGAATCTTGCCCGTTGCTTAACCGACACAGTAAGTACACGAGTAAAAAGTTTCCTTGCAGACGCTGGATGCATGTACCTAACACCAAACAAAAGTTGACCACCATGACCTTAATTGCGGTGGAATTAATGAATAACCACAGGTACGATTATTGCCAGAACCCTGTGAAAACATTTTGAAGTTTATCATCAATGCGGACTTTTAAATCCATAAACGTTCCAGTGAATGATCAGGATTAAACGAATACAACACAAGACGCTAAACAAGTTCCATGTGGGATTTGTTACACTGTTGTTAGATGCAACAGGCAAAATGAGACAATAATGTTGAATTGGGGTAAGAATTCAGTTGAGGTGTTTCTTAAATCGCTCGAGATTACGATAGAATGGTGTTAACAACTCTATTCTCGCGCCTACATGATTATAACCAGTGACGATCACAGTCACATCACTGCCGCGTATAGATGCACTGTACACATCACATGCAATTTACTATTACAAATTAAACCAAGTCAGACAAAAATTCTTGTAGTGTTTCATAATCTGCGAGGGTATCATGGCCACATAATAATGCAAGCAGTCGCTATGGCATCAAAGGCACCAATAAGCGTTATTCCAAACAACATGGAAAACTACATGACGTTTAAACATGGGCCATCCCAGTTCTTCAATTTTTTACAGGTTCTGAATTCGTCATTGGACAAGTTAGTTAACACTCTAGAGGCAGAAAACTTCAAAATCACTAGTATGTACTGTACCTCAAGCGCTCGATTCGTGGTGGAATTTCAATGGTAAATCATCGATATGAGCAAGCAAACAGGCCAAACATAGACAGGTATGCCCCATCTGCATCTAACAGTTACGTCATGTATCTTATTGCCGATAACCTGTATAACTGGGTAATGATTCAACCATTATCTTTCGGTTGGTTTCCGTGGATTGATCCCACAGAAGCTTCGCTTTCCACGCACATAAACTAGTACAACAGCAACAGCGACCGCAGATATCTCTTTGAAGTTGATTTCGAACAATTTCATTATCCTCATCATAAGTATCCGTTAGTACCAGAAACGTCGATATGGGCCTGGCTGTCACCTTTGTCAGTGCACAATCGTTGATGAATAAGGGCGTTAATTTACCGAACGTAGCATGTTCCAAATCTCAGGACCAAAACCAGTATTTATGACATGTACGAAATCTGTAGTTGTATATGCGATTGGGAGTGCGTGAAAGTAAAATACATCCATTGCTTGGATTTTAACAACAAGTTTGGATGACTCCATACATTTAATGAATATGTATTTGGGCACAGCGGCCACCAACGACTTTGGAAAAAGATTTCTTTATACTCGTGAATAATTCCGTATTTGGCAAAACAGTGGTGAATTTAATAAAACCTATTCGAGTCGATCTTGCTCATAAATAGTGAACAAGATATCCTTTTCAAAAGATTGTGGCTGATTCGGCATTTGAATCGCGATCTTTGATAATGGATTTATTGTTCTTCATAGTACAATGGCAACACTCAAGTTGACAAAACTCATCTATGTTGGTTCGTCCCTACCTGACTTGTCGATGCTTTTCTTGCATTAGTTTTATAACGACAAGAATTATCAAGCAAAAATAGCGGATCATCATGGGAAAAACCAACAGGCTGGGGAGAAAAGGCACCCTAACATCCTAATAATACTTGGCAAACGGCTAATACGATTAGCTCTAAAAGGCGGCATTCATTTGAATGTCTTTGAAATAGAAAGCGACGGGTATAGGTCCAATCTCTAAATTAAAACGACACAATCAAGCCGAATAACCTGGATGGTTGTGAAATATTATTATTATTATTATTATTATTATTATTATTTATTATTATTATAAGCAATCCCACCCACCCCCGCATCTTATATCTGAATATAAAACATTCCTTTAAAGATAAATAGTCAAACGGTTTCCAGAGTAACAACTTACGTTTTCCACCGTTTATGGATCCTATTAAAATTCAAAGTGAGTTAGAAACATCTAATCTTGGATCAATTATTAATCGTTATCATTTAATGATAGCAGTCCATCTCTGAAATAGTAGTTCATAATTATCCAGTTCATTTTAAGTAGTTCTATCGTTTACTGGATTCAGAATGCTTCAGAATGATATAACGCTTATTGTTTTCAACACGACTACTGTCAATGAATATTCTGTATCACTCCAAAATTACATGTATTAAAAAAATAACAGTCTAAAGATGAGCAATAAACAGCTTTTAAATGTAAGCGAATCCTCTCTGCATCATTGGCGATAATAACTGATTGGACAAATCATCTTTACGTTTAGTTCTGGGCATTTTTGCAAGTCTTTGACGACTACACAAAACAAACGACAACGAAATTCAGTGTCATCCTTTGAATGTCCAATCCATTAAGTCCCAAATGATCGATAAAGTTGCACGCAATATCTTAATGATGTGGAGTCAAGTCAGTCATTACACACTCTAAAATGTATACTTGACACGGATTCAACGTGAAGTATAAGAACCATTGAAATGATCTTGCACATTCTTCCTTTACCTTTCCACTCTCCTTTAGTCAAGTACGATAGAGAATGTACTACTCTAAATACGACGGGACATCAGAATTCGAGATTTTTATGTACATCAGGTTTTCTCCAGAGTGGTTTCAAATGGGATTGCAAAATCGAAAGTAGAGCGGTTGCAATTCCGAGAATAATATGTTTCCACAACATACGGTCAGCCTTCATGTACACAACCTACTTGGGGTGGAGAATGTCGCCACGACATTGGCGACTGGTCTTTGTTGCGCAAGATTGCGGTTTGAATCGACACTGGAGGGAACAAAGGGGCGGCTACCTTCAGGACACACGGTACTAATTGTATGGAAAAATGGGAACCAGTCTGGAAATGGGTGAACATAAAATACAGTATATATGGGTTTGGGTGGCCAGGATTGGTTAATAATGTAAGTTATGTTTTAGGAAAAAGAATCTTTTGAGAGCTTATCCTAGTTGTAAGTGAAAAAAAATACAGACATTATTTTATTGATGGAATTTCAGTCCTTTAACAGTCTTGAGTTTGGAACACTCATTACTAAAATTAGCACCTGACTCTTTGGTGTGGAATTGAAAGTACATGTTTCAAACACATACAGGTCCAGAAAATGCCGCGGCTCATATCCTTTCCTCTACACAGGTTTCATCTATACTGATAAATATAGGTTTGATCATGAACACTCAGAAATTTTAAGTTATTGAATCTTTAATATCATGGTGTTTGCATAGGTTTACTATGGGAACTGAATTAGTACCGTGAGTCCTTCAAAGGGACGAGGTAACTGGTAAAACCGGAAGAGGTCGTTTAGTCGCATCCAAGTCACGGCCTAGCCGCGGGAGAAAGAAATTTGACATGCGCGTGAGAAACTAGGCAGACCACAGTTCAAAGAGACCCCAGCATCAAATCAGGGCTGAGTTAGAGAAATATGCACAGGGCACCTGTCCGAAGCAGACCCTTATTCTACAGTCATTTTACGATCACTTCAGTACTCGCCAGGATTTTGACCCAGGCAGAGGTCTAGTAAGTTAGGGAGTGTAAAAGGGAGAGCGGAAATTCAGACTTGAAATGCTTCATAAAGGTAAGAATTCTTCGCCCGAATTTATTGAACGTTACTAACTGAGAGTTGTACGTTTATATATAGTATGTAGAAATTGATTACTAGAATTATGTTCGTATGTAGAAGTTACCTTTATTAGAGTTAATCTCACCTACGTATTTGAGTTATTTACCTATCGTAACGTTCTGTAGAGAAATTAGTATTATACAAGACTGAATTACGTAGATTGTTAGCCTGTGATCGGAATTGTGTGATTTGCTGCTGTGTGCATCGTATTGAATTTTTGCATTTATTAATAAGTTATGTTAGAACTTAAACTTGTTTTAATTTTGAATTTGAATACATAATTGTCAACTATACAGAGTCAGGCATGTTGGCCTTGTGAACATATCATGAATTATCTGCATATTTGCATTTGAACACTGTATACCTCTTATGATTTGTAAGGTAAGGAATGCATCTGATTGTTGTGATGTTGGTAGTTACTATATCGAGAATTAAAAATGTGTTCTCATGTCACGGAAGTTGTTTATGTATGTATCAGGAATCGTTAATACCGATGTTGTATTATTACCCTTATTTTATCGTACAAGCGTGTATGGAATATTTCGATGTGAGTGTATGCGTGACCTAATAATTTTAATCGCCATTATGCTGATGAAAGGCTGTGTGAGGGTGTGAGATTGTCTAGGTCGAAAGGGAGACTAGACTATACATCCCTTATTATTTACAGAGAAGCTTTCGGTGCTGTTTTGGAGTTGTTCGGGTTGGACCGAGTGCCACCCAAAGGTGACAAAGTAGTGAGAAGTTGTTATAGAGGTCACGGGACCGGATAAAATAACGGAAGCAGAAGTTTGAAGACAGGCCGAAGAACGAAAGTGGAGGAAGTGGAAGGGTGAAGGACGTAGTCGAGCGACGGAAGGGGTACTGGAATAAGTCAAGGAAAAGGAAATCATACAGATGATTAAAGTAGCAGAGGGACAGGTGGAAACACTCTCACGTTGCACATCAGATGATAAAACTGGAAGATTAAATAGGTCGACCGAGTGGAGAAATTGTGGAAATTTACTTGTGTTGTTTGAATATTAAGATCTGTTATTAAATTGTTATTCCTCACATTTTACTTTTTGTATATTATCCACATAGACCGTCGGCATTGCTGACTGGGGGGCTCGGAGATATATATCCCTCGATTTAAAAATTTTAAATTGTACGTCCTCCTACGAGATTAGCAATAATACCCTAGGAGACAACGTTACATATCTGCTATAGTATCATCTATTGGATATAGTTACCTCAATGTCCCCATAAAATACTAATACTGAAATATAATATACGCACACGTGGATTGTGCTCATAGTTTTCAAAATATATTACCTGATAACTGTGCTATTTGTACAATTTAATCAGTGCATTAAAATTTGAAAGTGTGTGATGTCCATACAAGACAATCTATATGGATGTATCATCATGATCAAGGTATATAAACATCGGTAACGGAAGACCTCCATAAAAATATCATTTTTGCAAAGAATCTAAAACTTCTTTTCTCCATTGGAAGTCATAATATACAATGTCATCATAGTCTTTGTCTTACTTACATGTTATCGTCCTTTAACAAAACCTGGTTTCCTCGTATTTTTTGTCTACAAGTCACTATATAGAACGGTATGTTATTAGGCTATTACTGAAAGAGGATATGTCAAATGTTTTGGCACTTGTAATGGAGGCAAGAGGCTTTAAAGGACACAAATCTTGTCAGACTGAAATCCAACGTAGCCTACTAAAAATGCATAACTTCCTTCAAATTCACTATCACCCAATGTAGACCTTCTCCTTAGAATCAATGATATAAAGGCCTAAAATTGTCACTGATCAGAACAAGGATTATTTTCGGGGGGGGGGGACACATGTAGTGGTCAGCCATTGAGTTTTAAGAATGTAGGCCAAAACATGTTTATAGGTGACATCCATTCCTACCCCTACCCACTTCCCCTAAGTGCAGGCGCCCATGATGCGATTACTGCCTTAATGATTTATTTGTTATTCATTTCGTATCCAAAAATAATCACTCGTACACGTAACCTGATATTTCTACCTGCAAAGTCATATTCATGTGAAAGGTGGGTTCATCTCACAATCTAGGAAACTATTAACGGATAATAAGAACACAGTATATCTGTAAAAACACGAATCTCTTTCACCCCTACAGGTAGAACATTAATGCAATGTTTTGTAGCAATCCTAATCGTGCTGTGTCACAAATAAGGACAGTGTAATCAATTTCCAATGCAAAGCGAATTGGTAAATTGTAACCAGATATTTCATAAATATTCACCAAATGCATCCAGCTCTCTCCTTTCGCTATTAATATCACCGTAAAGTAATGGACTGTACAAAACATTACGGTTATGGTAACGTCAAAAGTAAGAGTCGACTGCCTTATACACTTCCTACATTGTCAAATCCGCGTGACCCGTTCTTTCTACTAGACTTGTAATGACAATTAAAGGATCATTTTAACTTGCATGATTTCATCTTACCTTTCCTTTGCTTTATATTTCGTTGTCAATTGCTTTGAACCATCCAAATCCCACAAGAGTTACACCAGAACTTAAAACAATGCTGGTCAGTCTGCAACAAGCT
>JAECUM010047961.1:0-22415 GCA_016617855.1 Megalonaias nervosa
ACCAAATCTCTCTCTCTCTCTCTCTCTCTCTCTCTCTCTCTCTCTCTCTCTCTCTCTCTCTCTCTCTCTCTCTCTCTCTCTCTCTCTCTCTAGCCTATACAGTTATGTTACAACAGTCTAGTTGTCATCTAAGCTGCATTGCAAATTATACAAATTCAACTTTTGCTTCTCTCTATACTGCGTTGGACGGTTTTTTAATTGGCTCTAACTTCAACCTATTTAAGCAAATATGTATGATCGTCAACAGGTAAAGTTCAATATGCCTGTTCAGGTGTAAGTATTTAATTGCGATGTAATGAAATAACGATAAAAATATTAATAAATTAATTAAACATGGGATGTTTCATCGAAATCGTTCCATGGGATTTAATGCAGTGTTCACAATGATACAAAGTTGAAATCACCGATAAGATCTTAACGTAGGTTGTAATTTTTTTTCTGTTAGTATGAAGACATATACTGTAATCTATTTAATGCTTTTCTTGTTTTTATTTCTTTCTTCCTATTTTACAAAAATGGCTATTAAGGGTCTGGAGACAGATTATTTAACATCAAAATGTCAGTAGGCCATTCTACCCTCCTCCCCCGTCATTCTCTCTCACTGAGTTAGTAAGACAGCAGGTAAATCGACCAATAAAGAAGCATAGGAATGGACTATGAATAAATGCCTTCATGGTAAGTCTCTCCAATCCCAGCAACACACACACACACACACACACACACACAAACACACACACGCTCTCTCTCTCTCTCTCTCTCTCTCTCTCTCTCTCTCTCTCTCTCTCTCTCTCTCTCTCTCTCTCTCTCTCTCTCTCTCTCTCTCTCTCTTGGACCTGTGATAGAGTACACCTTTCCGATGTTGGGAACCGCTGGCTTATTTCTAACCTCACTCTCTCTCTCTCTCTCTCTCTCTCTCTCTCTCTCTCTCTCTCTCTCTCTCTCTCTCTCTCTCTCTCTCTCTCTCTCTCTCTCTCTCTCTTGGACCTGTGATAGAGTACACCTTTCCGATGTTGGGAACCGCTGGCTTATTTCTAACCTCAGCCTCTCTCTCTCTCTCTCTCTCTCTCTCTCTCTCTCTCTCTCTCTCTCTCTCTCTCTCTCTCTCTCTCTCTCTCAAATCCGTGTAAAAACGAGCGTGGCGGAGTTTCGCCTGTGTCAAGCGATGATATCTATGGATATACGAACTGTAGCAAAATATAGTCGCAAAAACTAACCGAAAGGGGAAATATAGAAATGGAGGATAGAAACAATTGTATGCTCGGCAGTAATGCTAATTAAATGATAATAATGTCTTAGATCAACTGTAATACATATAAATGTTTGAATTACCCCTTGCTGGCACATCATCTCGCTTAGTTTATATTTCCCAGTTGTTTCAATATGCTTAGCGTTCTGTGTTCAAGTACTTTGTAGTGATCCACTTTGTTCATTTAAACCATATTTCATGTTTAAAAATAAATATGTCTTATATTGATTTAATCAATATAAATGAAAATAGAAATTCAAAAGTAAAACAAACAACTTATCAATTTGCAAAGAGATTGCTATTACTCGCACAAGGTAAAGAACTACATTTTGTAGCGGATGCACTGCAAGGGGCTGTGCAGAGTTCATCCATTCAATTCGTTCCGTCAATATACAGTTGCTTACAGTAAATCTTAACTGCGTTGAAAATGCAAGTATGTGTCTTTGTATGTGATATAAATAAAATATATATATGTAGTATGTACGCTGTATCTTGACATACCACTCATTGAATAAATTTGTCATTAAAACAAAACTCGACAAGACTTGTATCCTTTTAATGACAAATTTATATATCTCATGATATGTCAATGATACAACGTATATATATATATATATATATATATATGCAACAACCAACATATATATATATATATATATATATATATATATATATATATATATATACTATATATATATATATATATATATATATATATATATCTTTATATATATATATTTGTACATTAGAAACTGTTATTTCACGAGAGACGCTATGCATAAATAATACGATAAAAGTATTTTAGACACCTCATTGAAAGTACATTTTGATCTCATGTACTGTTAGGATGACGCATAAATCTTTTATAATCTGTACTAGACAAATATCACCCTACGGATGCATTCAGTTCCATAATAGTTCTAAGTGCAATTACCATTTGACGTATTCAAAATGCATGACTAGGATTCACTGATATTAAGCATTGAAAATCATCAACTTGAAAGGTTAAATTCTAGTAAGTTTACATCCACCAATGCCGTGAATGGTGGAAAATGAATCGTCACATGCCACTAACATGTTAGACATTGATGTTTAACAGCGTTCAAAATCGATGCCAAAAGAGGTGCATGGGTTATGGAGTTTAATTTCAAAGATACCGTCGGTACTCGCTTATAAGACGAGTCCAACTGCAAACTGCACTAACCCAGATCTGCCGTCGCTTAATGCGTTATGGGAAATCAGTGTAACAAACAACATAGACCCTCATCTGCAGGCGCGTTATGCTACAGCAGATCAAGATCATTGTTTGCAGTTTGCCTCGACTAATAAGGAAGTACAGACGGTCTGTTGCTGAATCTATAAATAGAAGTCGATGCTGTTGTGTCAAAAATTAAAGGTTATGATGCAAGAATGATTTTTTTCTTTATATTGTATGGACATACCCTTTTAAATTTTTTATTTACTGTATTGTCGACTCGCAGTGTTTCTTCTGTTTGTCCCTGAACTGCTGAATGAAGGTTGGTTGTTTTTTTTATGTATTTTGGTTACCGCTCTATCACAGACTGTCAATCGTCTGCGTCTGAACCGTCGACAGTGCATTATATAAGCTTTTAAAATAGTTCAATATACGTAATGTTGATAAAGGCAAAATTTCTGAGCCTAATTTGAAAGGACGGTTCTTGTAAATTTGTAATCGCTTACATTCTGGTAACTTAGCCGCTGTATAAAAATCACTGTTCATTATTATATATTCCTCAAATGAACTAGTTTATGTTAGGCCCAAGATCACGATAGGCCCTAGTTCAAGTTAGGCCTTAGTTCATGTTAGGCCTTAGTTCATATTAGACTCGTCTTCTCGGAGATATATTCAATTTTAAATCTGTCGGAAAATATTTCGTCAAGAAAGTTTGTTCATATCAACTGTTCATAAACGACCTATCTATGCATAATATAAGTCAATGTGCTGATGGAATTAAATAGCTTGGCTTCAAACAGATTTGCAGGAAATGAAAAATGGGCATATAAATAATGAAAGGTACCTGAAAATGTGTATATAAACAATACTAATTACCTGTATATATGTAATGTTTGGAAAAGATTAGTGTCAATGAGTTATCTTCGAATGTGCAGATTGTCGATTGAGCAAAACGTATGGTGTCACGTTAGCTCGTAATACAAATGACACTGTGACTTGTAGTAGTATCACAATGGGTGGTTTAGATTTCGGCAGCTGATTTAGGTCTGCGCCTTCTATACCCTATGATTTTACAAATTTTTACCCGCTCGTCACGAGCGAGTGCATGTGGTGTGGCTAAAATTTAGACAGTAAAAATTAGTTCTAACGCTAGTGTAAAACTATCTATCCATTAATAAAGTTTTGCAAATAGAATTAGTAATTCTTTGTCACCACAGGTGTAGACAATCGCATCTTTGTATATGCGGTGTCCCTGTGGATACTATTCACAAGGACCATGAATACTCTTTGCTCGAGTGAATGATTTTGATCACACAATAATTTTATATTTTGGTTACGTAAGCAAAATATGCTAGCGTTTTGATAAATATAAACTGGCAAACAGTTACACGATTTTACTGCTGTAAATGAATAACCTGTTGTAGGTCGCTAGTATCTGTTCACGGAATCGCCGATGGTTCTCCATTTCCGTCAGTATGATCTTGAACTCTGTCAATGTAATAATTTTATCTTTGATGAGTAACGAGTACAATTTACAAATTGAATTGAGACTGCTTTGCGCTGCAGCGAGAAGTTCTGAATAAACACGTATTTGCGAATATAACCGCAATGAAATTATTTTACCAGTGCTGCCAGTCCACCGATTATGATTGATATGGCTCCAACACTAATTCTTACTGGTGTGCCTAAAATTGTTCCCGTTGTCGAGATTCCTGCTACGCCAAGGCCACCAGTGGTTGCTCAGCAGATTTCACAAATAAATCGGCAACAGTATACACGTGCTTGTATTTTACGAGTAGTGCCGTTCTCTTGGCGATTTCATCTCGCAGTTGTTGTTCCGCTTCCATTTTGTTTGCTTTGGTATGTTTGAGAGTATATCATATTTCTATTAATAATGTGTTAGCGAGGCGTAATTGCTCGACAATCTTGCCTTCTTCAGGTGCAACACGCACGTAAACACACACACACACACACACACACACACACACACACACACAAACACACACGCTTCTAGCGAATTAATCGTTTTACTGGGTAAAATGTCATTGAATCATAGAAAATATCTTTCGGGAAATATTTAAGTCTCAGGTGATTGTGCGTTCTTTGAGCCTGGCATTACCTCCACATAAAGCCATACTGATTACACCATTAAATTGTTTCTGAAACGATCATTCTAGTCTTCGCCCAAAAGTTGTTATACCGACCAGTACGTCTCTGCTCAATAACAGTCGAGATTTTTTTCTTCTTGGTTGAGTCAATGTTGGTGCAACATAATCAACGGAGAATGCAGACGGTGTGGATTATCGGTGAACTTCAGTTATTCGTTGTGGAAACAGTCCTGAGTATTTTTATACCTGGCCTTTAATTCAGTGACTGAGCGTTTTCGTTTGCTACTGCAATCCCAGCTGACTTCGAGTTGGTATTGGTACATTATCAGGGTTGTCCCAGCCGTCGATTTCTATTTGACCCTTAACAAAATTGTATTTCATTGTATACCAGGGTCATTTAATACCATAAATTTGAATCAGATATTGATCACCAAGTGGAATTACTATCAATGTTAACATCGCTGTCAACAAGTCCTACACCCTTCAGCTAATGTCGCAACCACGTTCAGAATCCATCATATATATGTAATGATATATTTAATCTTAAAAACGAACGCCAAAGACGGTTAAGTTACCCGTATGGATAGATGTGAAATGCTTCAAACTGAATTTAATCTCTGACGACTATTGATATTGATATTATAAATGTGAAAAATCTTTAAATATCGTCAAGATTACTAAGAGTTTTTATTATTCATGGACAAGGCTGATTGTTTATCAAATATGTTAATTGACTACACCCATTATAATAACCAGATACGATAAATAAATACTATCCAGTCTCGAGTACTGTTAACATGTGAGATTTAGGTTAGGGAAACAATTCGACCATTTGTTATTATATTATCAGTTGTATCCTCTCCTTCGTTGGTCAGCAGCTTTTGGTACTGTGTAAATGAAGTTACTATGCGTGGTGGTGGGCTCTTGAATCAGTTGGATCCAATTTTCGTTGATAATAAGTCTCTACTCATTTCATCGCCAGACTTTTTAAGTTTCGATTCCGTATTTGCGTCGAAGTAGTTTTTGATAAACCCAAGTGACAAACCGAAGTCTCTGATTCCCCAAACTTAGCAGTTTCAGAAGAATATCGAGAATATCTATGTTAGACGTTTCAAGGTTTCCAGTTTGATCTTGGAAAATCACGAGTTCGCCCAGATGACGTCAACAATAACCCGGCTGGTAAACTCGGTTAAATCAATCCAATATGTTGACAGACCTAATCAGATCCACATCAGCGCCGTATCGGTTCGAGTAGCGTGTGTAAATGTTAATAGGCATTTCGTAACTTATTAAGCGTACTCTCTTAGTGAGAAATTCAAGAAGAGCGCATGGTGCTGGTGAACGCTGAAGTGCGCGAATCACATTAACAGCAAGATATCCACATCCTGGCTCCTCCAACCGAGTTTGCAACAATAGAGTCGAATAAAACAGTAGTAGACAACTTTAGTGTCCAGTGCCAGCGCCCCTGGTTAAATAATCAACAACTTCAAGGCGCGGCACAAGCCAGTACGAGTCAAACTATAATCGATGTCGAGATGTTACTACATATGCGACCCAATGAGTCAGAGGTCCTGTTGTCAAATCCAGGTTAACGATTATGGTTTCGCACTTGCCGGGACCATGGTTTGAGAGCTTTTGGCAACAAGTTCATACCGCATAAAGACACACTGGAAATGCCTGACTGACTTTGTCATAATGACTAAATCAGAACTGGTTAACGGCAGAGCTTTTTGCCAGTTGTGCTGGGTAGTGGAAGGCTTTTTCCTGGGGGTATTCTGCAAGGTGTCCTGGGTAGTGGAAGCTTTTATCCTTAATTTAATAGTTATGAGGCCTCCCAGGTGCATTGAACAAGGCCCCTAACGCAGCCACTTTTGCAACCGCGGGAGCCTCGGCAGCTGATGACGCTGAAATGGCTTCGATAAATGGAAATATTTCACCAGTTTGTTTTGCACTTGTGCCACTTCTGACTTGAATAATTTTAATATCACCGAGACATTCTTTTGTTCGGTCGCATTAAGCTGGTCATGCTGTATTTGGATCAGACACACCGGACAATTCCTGTTAACTTTTTAGGAGAAAGCCCCATTGTGACCCAGCATTTTTTAGTATTGCACTCTTTATTTTCGCAAGCTGCTTTCGGCTAAGGCCAACCTTTAGTTCTTGATATGAAATTATTTTAGATTATATTGTTCAATTACAACAACTACAACAATCACGGGTTTTTCCGCAGACGCGTCGATAACTCTCATTCGATCGCATGTGACCTCAAACAACATCATCTAATCGGAAAGAATTTCAGCAATGAACCCTGACCGCCAGGAATGGGGTGGGTTGCGCCAGGATTGTCCGCAAGGACATGAGTTAGACAAGTACTGAAGTGCATGTCAACCATAAACTGTCTGTACAGGCCCAGCTCTCCAACAAAAAGTAATAAATCGGGTACAAGAGAGTGACATCTTTCTAGAGACCTATGTCAATGGTTTGATCTCATTCCATTAACACTAGCTTGTGATATGCACGTGCAACATAATTATTTTCAAATTAAAGAAAAATTTCTTTATATGGTTCCCGATGGTCATTTAACTGCAAAGAAACCTCAAATACTCCGAGCCGGTCAACTGTCCTTTTATTAGTAAGCTGTCCGCCACGTGCCCGATCAATCTCTTGGAACGCATAAACATGTGTGTTGGTGTGCTGACACTTCTTGGATAGTTATTTGACATGAAAACTGCTGAACGCTGTCAGTGTACTGAGCCTGATGTAAGCGTGTGAGATGAGAGCTGTGATGTGCCTCCAGAACTAATAAACGACAACAAACGTGTTTCTGCAGCCATTGATGGAAATATCACAGATATGCACAGTGTTACTTTCGACAAAGTTTCAACTTCATTGTCACCTGCCCGTCATGCCAAAATGCATCATTGCTATCGCCCTTTTGGTATAATGTGCGCTTCGAAAATAGCTTGCGAAAATCACTGCTAAACCCAACTATTTGACTGCGAGGAATCGCACACGAAAATGATAATGAGGCTCCCTAAAGTTCCTCGATGCGGCGCGAAACCAAAGTTATAAGTCGGGATGTCATCGATTACAGAGGGCGTTTTAGTAGTTACTGCCTCGTTTCTGACGTTTCCGTTGGTATGCTTGGTATGATATGCATTGAAGGATCCATCCATGTGAAACATCGTAGATGGATCAGCAGAAATCGATTAATATTCACTGTATCTGGCGAATCCGAGAATTGTCGTGGCATAATCAACGTTGCTCAAACATGCCTTAAGTTCCTTTTCAGCAATGAAATATCATGCGCTGCTGAACAACGCCATAATGCCATTGTTGACAAATCCAGCCTTAGTATTGTCAGGGTAATCAGTATCGTCAGTTTGTATACGCTTCCATCGATTTCACAAAAGGCACCATTCGGAAGCTGTTTTGAATGTACAGCGTAAAATAAATGATTGCGGTTAGGCCTGTTTTTCACATATTATTTGATAGAAAATATACAAGATTTCTGAATCTCAGGCCACATAGGATCTTGACTGATTATTCTTTTATGTCCAGTCCACTCCTTATATACCCCATGCAGGTCATTATTTGTCGAGCTCACTCGGTTGTGTATCCGGAGGTAGTTGAGACTCCAATAGTCTGATTATTAGTTCTTCAGCATTGGGTACTTCAGCAGCAAACGATATAGGATCTTTAAAGATCATCTGCTGTGCCTTTTGATTATGTATTTTGAACCAGTTGTTTCAGCTGTGATATGAACTCGGGTGGTTATTCTCGTGGGACACGCGCAAGTGTTTCTTCGACAGCAAGCACTTCTACTGATTGTACCAGTGCACGCTTGATTGGGCCAGCTTCTATTTCTGCTTCTGTGGTGGTTTCGGCGATTTTCATCACGTGTTCTATAGTTACCGCGGCCTTGGCTAAAATTTCTTTTGTTGGTTTAATCAGCGGTGCAAACGTTTGTTTGCAGCCAGCTTTGAGGTCTTTCCAAACAGTTAAATGTTAGCAGCACCGTATACACTCGCGTGTGACCAGCGGGTAACAATTTGTAAAGTCATGGGGTATAGAAGTTAATATCCGGAGTTGTTCAATTGGTTTGAGGGTCGCAGTCGTAAACCATGTGTCGAGGATTCCATTCACGACCAAACCAGACTTGGTCAGCTGTCTCGGTATTTCCTTCGAAAGGCACTTAGCTCCCATTTCTTCGGCATGATATAGCCAGTAATGCGCTAAAAGTGGCAGCAAAAAAAAAAAAAAAGAAAAAGAAAAGAAAAGAAAAAATAAACATATGGAATGGTGAAAAGCTGGATCTTGGATATGGAACAGTGTGAATAATCCTGAATGAGAATAAAAGATGAGTAGATTTAGAAGCATTATATCAGAACCGCTTAACAATGTTATTTCACGAAATCTTTTGCATCACTCGTGACGTTCACACATTTACATCGTGTCTCCTTACCAGACCATAAGGAACTGGATCAAGTTCATAAATTGGGTGCAATACTTTAGTAACATTTGACATGTATGCTCCGATATAATATGCTTTCAATAGGATATGTACCTGACATGTATACTACTTCTGCAATCAGGTATGTAACTCATAGAGACGATTCACTTATCAAAACTCGACCATATTTTTATGCCTGGGAATTAGAGCTTGGGACGAAAGTTTGCCAGAGTCCAGCGCCACTCAGGTGTGAAATAGGTCACAGCAACCAACTGTAGACTGAGATGCTTTAATTATTGGATGCATCACAATACTATGCCTTATAAATGTGGCATATAAAGCCTATGAGATATGAACTATGTATGCATCATAGTTACTATGTGCAGGAGAATATACTGGGGTGAAATTTGGACATTTCACTTACAGCGGTTAATGTGGATCAGTAGGCTTATTTTGGTGTCAGCTCTAATAAAATCACTTCATGCTAAATAATCATGGTAAAAGTAAAGTAACTGGAGGTTAAAGTCTTAAAGTCTTGTTTTTCATACAATGATTGCATACAGCATACACATAATGAGTCAACAAACACAAGGTGTCGCATTCCCAATTTTTGAATATCCGGCTGTTGTTCAAGCTTACTTACGACAACCGCGTCTTCATCTCATGGAATCCAGGGTTTTGTAGGTCGAGAACAAAACCCAGTATATTCATGATGGATATCGAATAACTCGCTTCATACGCAACATAACAATGTTCCTGGCAAATTAGCAACTTCTGATATCTGACACTGTCAGTTTTGATTGCACTAAGTCCTGTGGCATCTTTGACATCTTATACAGCTAATACAGTGGAGGGCAACTTCTCTAGTCGGCGGGCCGGATATGGGAAAATGAAGTTCTTGGTGGGCCGGAATCAATACCTTAATCGCTTTTATCCACCTATGGCTATGCAAGGAATGAATGCGGCCGGATGTGACCGCGGGCCAGTCAAAATCCCGTCGCGGGCCGGGTCAGGCCCGCGGGCCGTATGTTGCCCGTCCCTGAGCTAATACAACATGAGCCTGATCAATGCATATCATACATGAAATTCATGATCAGTTCGGTAAGAAACAAGGCTGAATTCTGGAAAGTCGCGAGCCGCTCATGCTCTCAGTTATGTGCTACAGTGATCCTAATTTCTATGTCTAGTTATTTACGTATCACTTGCTACCTGTACATATTAGTACCTGACAAACCTGACTGACCGTGAAGTATTCATTCTTATACAAATATTGTTGCAGTTACTCGTCCTTAAAGCTCAAAGATGACTATGAAATCTCTAACTGCTTTGATTCCATTGAGTACGTGAATGGTTGATGAGGTCAATTTGTGCTCCGAACTGGCTGTGGCACACCGAACAAGAGATTCCGCTTAAGGTTGCTTGATCAATACAGGACGTGCTGCAGTTTCGAGATTTACACTTCTCGCACTGCTGCACTGCTTCTGCATTTCTCCTCACCTCATAGTCTGTAGCTTATGCATGGATGAGACTGCACCAGGTGGAGTTATCCTGTGCAGGATCTTCTCAAGAATCAGTCTGAATGCTAAAGTGTTTCAAGGATGGCTTGAAGAAATCTTTGAAACATTTGTTCTGACCTCCCTGATATTGCTTTCTCTCTTTGAGTATCACGTAGAATATACTATTTGGTAGTCTCTCATCTTACATTTTGGCGACGTGTAATGCCCATCTCATTTGTGAATCTATCAGCAGAGTGTGGGAGCTTGAAATGCTTGCCTAAGTGAGACCCTTGCTGTCTGGTACTTTATTCTACCATCGTCCTCTCATCAGTTTCCTCTCGCAGCCAATGCGAAAATGATATATCTTATTGGCATGACGTCTTTACACCTTCCAGGTTTCGCATGCATACACCAGGGTCAGCAGCACATTGGCTTTGTAGTTTTGTTTGCAGACTAGTGTCCCTGCGCTCCCACACATTTGCGCGTGATCTTCCAAATGTCACTCATGTTCTGACAAATCTGTCTTGGGTTTCGTCATCGATGTGAATGTACACGATAGCGTACTGCCTGGATAGGTGAACTTGTGAACTGTGATGTAAGACTTTCCTGGTATAGGTTATTGCATCACCTCTGTCTTTTTGATACTGATTGTAAAATCGAAAGTGTCACAAGCTGAAGAGAATGGTCTTTACTCTGCTGCATGTCAGACCAGGATAAACAGATTTGATGTAAAGTGAACCGTCGTCTACAAATAGGAGACGAAGGGCAGTCACTTCTTGTAACGTCGTCTTTGTCCGTATACTCTTCAAATTGAAGAGATTGCCGTTAACATGGTATCTGATGTCGATCCCACTGTCATAGTCATGGAAGGAATTTGTAAGCATGCTAGAGGACATCATGCTAAAGAGTCTTGGGGGCAACACGCAGCCATGCTTAACTCCATTGGTGGCTAGTTCATATGACTCGCCGCCTTCTACCTCGCGAACGAGCATACCATTATGGAACTGCTGGACCATTACGATGAATTTCTCTGAGCAACCAAATTCTGCCTTGATCTTCCACTTCCACAGGCTCCTATGCTTGACTGTGTCAAGGGCTAGTGTGTAGTCTGTTGCCTCTCCGCTTGTACAAGTGGAAGATGGATGCATCCTTTACTCCTGTGATATGGTTCCTTGAATCCACATTGACTGCAAGAGATCGGCCACGTTATTTGCCATGTTCGAACCTCCGGCTTTGAAGACTGCTGCTGGTATAACATCTATTCCATTTGACAGTAGGTCAATTGCTTTCTCGTTTTCAGGCAGCATTGGAGGATGACCAAGAGATATGTTGATTTCCACTTGAGACAGTATAGAAATTGCCTCATCACTGATCGATTATTGTTGATTAAGGATATTGTTGAAGTGTTCCTCCTATCTTTGTAGTATCTTAATTTATCAGTGAGCATTGTGATGCTGTCAGCTCTCAGTATTAGACATGCGCCAGGTAACTGTGGCCAGTATATTGTCTTCAAAGCACCATAGAGATTCCTATGTCAATCCTGTCTGTTTGACTGAATTTCACATGCAGTGATGTTCAGCCATGTGAGGTTCAGCCATGAGTCTTGGTGAGTCAGTTATACTCTTCTTTCTGTTCTTGAAAGCTACCTACTAAGATGACGAGATACTGTCTTCTAAACAGGCACATTAGAGCCAATACTTTTACATTCAGTAGTCTCCATGTAGCATTGTCACTGTCATTAAACCATGAGGCAGAAACCATAAGTTTTAATGAAGTCGAGTACACATGATTTCTGCAGGATGCACAGTTTCTCTTGACGTTCTCGGAGTTAGCATCAATTGTTTCTAGTTGGCTGCACAATTCGTCAACAAAAGCCCTTTTCACGTCCTCCTGTTTGATTTGGAGACACTGATCTTTTGTGCACTTTTTGCCTTGTAGTCATCTGCTAGGACGAATTTGGAAATTAAGCTTGAAGACTATGAGCATATAGCCTGTCCAGCATTTTGCTCTTCTCATGGACTTCGTCACTCAGACATTCTTCCAATATCTTCTACTGACGCTGACGTAGTCAGTGAGATGCCTGCGCTTGCTGCGTGGATGCATCAAAGATGTCTTGTTGCGGTTGGCAAGGTCGAAGACAGTGTGGGTGATTAGGAGATCGTGTTTAGCGCATTTCCTCAGTAGAAAAAATTCTGTTCTTGCTTTGCCAAAACCATTTTTGCAGATGTCTCGCGATCTGCAACAACTCAGAAATTAAAATCAGTATCGATGATGTGCTTGTTTGCATTCGGTACTTTTGCGATAAGAGACTGAAGGCCTTCATAAATTTAGTCCTTCATATCTGATTTTGTCATGGTGGTGCATAGGTGCTTATGATTATTGCATGTGTTATCACAGACAGTGGGAGTCTCAATAATCTGTCCTTCTCTCCTTTTGAGAGATTTGTGAGCTTGCTGACTAGCTGTGATTTGATGGCAAACCAAACACCAAGTTCATGTCAATGTTCTTTACTTTGGCCACTACATAAAAAGTGCAGCCAGCTCCTCCTTCAGAGAGTTGTCATTCCTCAGTTAGGCTAGTTTCACTCATGACCGTTCTATGGATGTTGCCAATTCTCTGCCAGCTAGGGCCCTTCTCTCTGGTCTATCTGCTAATGTACAATGTACACTCAGTCACCGATGGTGAGTGACATCACCTTTGTCTTCTTTTAGATTTGCTACTGCTGGGCGACTGAATAACCTATCTAGGGTAATGCCGCTTACCTCCGTAGCAAGAGGACGGGGCTAGAAAAGAGCCCTAAACATAGCTTTACCTTAACTATGGTGATCATGCTGGGAATCTCACCTTAGCAGTCCAAAATCTAGCAGTATGGTTGCTATTCAGAGCATGAAGTTTTAGGTGGATAAACTGACATGAAGAATAAACGATATTTCAGTCACTAACAGAACTTAAGGGACCAGCTATTTAATTTTAAAGGAAGGAGGGCTGGACAAAATTTAGTAACCCCCAAATAGCTTGAAAAATCTTCTTGCTTTGATTTCTAACATAGAAGACTAATTAGATCCATCAGCAAAACAATTATCTTCAGGTAAAATAACAAATGTGACTTCGTCACATACTAAACTCTCGATGACACAGTTAAAACAACAACAACAAGCAGCGACAACAATGATGTAATCAAACACCTGTTGTTGTGGTCGTTATTTTTAGGTACATTATCCATTCCTGATATATCTAAATGCCCATAGTCCATTTTACAAGTAGCACTTATCAACTGGCAGTACTTTCATCTCGAAGCTATACAAATACATCCATAATGGCATAATGGAAAATTGACACGGCTGGCCGTTGAAGCAGCTTCAGATAACATTTGGAATCTTCTTTCGCTTGTAGCGGACTGTCAAGTTAATAAGTTCGTCTGTTTTGTATATGTTTGATTGCTTAATTGATGATCACGTGACAGAAAGAACACTAATATGATAAGATAAGAATCGGTGCTCTAGCGTAAAATTCACGTGTGTATGTACATGTATGTGTGTATGAGTATGAAGGGTGAATAAGTAAACAGAGAAACCCTCTAAAACTGTACAAATAAGTACATAAAGAAACCCTCTCATACTGTACAAATAGGTAATCAAGAAACCGTCTCATACTGTACAAATAAGTACATAAAATACAGTATTTCATCCTTGTTGTCTTACGTTTATATTGATGACGCTGTAATATTTACCCAAATGTTTTGTACCCAGCTTTAAATATATTGGGAGAAGCCTGGTTATAGACAACAATATAGCACCAGTGGTCAGCGTAAGGTTAGGTTTAAAGGAAATAAATTAAATGATTAAAAGTTCAATAAAAGCGAGGAAAATAATTTTACATCAGTAAAATTAAAATTTTGACAACAATCTGTTTTTAAATATGAACGATATTCCTTTTATATGAGAACAGAACCCATTGGGGGTAAATAATAATAAACTAAATGTATAAGGAACTCCTCATAAAAGAGGACAATATATATGATGGAAGGGTCTTGTTGCGTCTGCGAGAGTGAGATATGCATAGTGTAATCAAACTCTGTTAATCTGTGGACTCGGTCGTTTTCATTTTTACATTCTTTGCCTAATGGCTCGATCGACTTTAATTCGTGAAAGTTGTGATCTTATTAGCTGATAGAGGTTATCCGATTGTGATCCCAAATGAGTTTCTGTCTTATCTCCCCAGAATGCAAGTCCGCGCATGTATAACTTTAATCAGATTGTTGATATCACGTACTTTAATGTGATGAAATATTACGCCCTAGAATAGCAAATAGTCATTCATGTATTATTTGCTTCAACAATTAAAATACATTGCAAAGCTATTCAAAAAGTTAATGTCTGCTTCCCGTCTTAACGATAATCAGTGCTATTGGTTTTATCAAGATTTGAAAGGTAATATTTACTCTTCTTTGTCAATTATACTCCAATTAAAAAACGAGAAATATGATAACTTTATTATTTTTGTACCAGTTATTTATATATTTATGAAAAAGGATTTTCTGAAGCACACCAAACGAATCAGATGGGACTATTTCAATTTGACCATCTCAAATTTCAATTATTAGATTGGTTATTTAGGCTGTTCTTTAAGTCTTCCACATAACTAAAAGAAATGGTGAAGTTGGCTCGAAAAAGGCTAAAAGTACTGGTTATTTACTTTTTTGCCATTCAACTTTATTAAGCGATTGTTATCGTAATGCATCACATAGTTATTTATCATGGCACCATACCGTACAGTTTTAACCAAATGGACAACTAGTACTTATTCACTATTTTATTAAGCGATCATCCCCCAAACTTAGTACATAATTTTAAAAAGAATATTTGGATGAAATCTACTTTTCTAACCACAGATTCACGGGGATGTTTGACGTTTACGGATTAAATCTTACTTAAAAATTTGATATAATACAATGTTAAAACAGTTAACAACTGAACAAATGAGACATTCCTTTAAAATTCTTCGAATGACACTGCAATCATGCCAGAACAAACTTGGGGTGAAATATCACGTAAAAGTAGGAATAGACGGGAGCTAAAATATAAAATCGAATATGCCTTTTTGCAAAGATAAGAACAAATACATTTATTAATGAAAATTCCAATTCTGGTAAATGCTAATAAAACAAAATGAATACGTACACCTGGCATAAGTAGTTAAGTAGTAATTGAACTGAGTTATGTCACTGTGTATTTATCATAACTTGGATATATTATGATCCAGAGCCAAGTACCCATGGCCCCATGCCAGCTGCATACATTATGTGGCTTGTTCGTGCCGAGAAAAGCGGAATAAAGGGAGATAGGGTAGGGATTTCAATGATTTCCAAGTTATGACACATAGTAAAGATCTCATAGATGAAGACTGACCCAAGAATCAATGTGTGGCTGCTTAAGTGAACTACTCTTGCAATTGCATGTAAGTGTAAAGTTACAATTAGAATCGGTTATAAACAGTTTTTAAGTTATAATCCGGGGCCCAGAGGTCAATCCAGTATATACTTACTTAAACTGACTTCGAACGAAAGGGGAGCTAAGTTTATCAAGTGGCAGGTTTAGGGTGCAAAAGGTCAGACAGAAACATAATGTTCTGGGGAACTCTTGAATACAATTTTTTCTGCTTAAAAGTTGTGCCCACGATACCCATGTTGTTCAGATTTTCAATAGAGTCCTCCGACCTGTTTTTGTATATTATAAGAAAATGTACTGTCACATTACACAATGCTTTCTGTGCTATTTATACCCATATTGCTTCAATCAATCAATCAATCAATCAATCAATCAACCAAGCAAGCAAACAATCAATCAATTTTGTCATCACTTGGGCTCCGTCAATATATCTGACTACATGTGCATATAACTCTCCGACTATCTACTTATTTAATACCTTGTTCAAATTGAGAATTTATCAGTCAAATTAGCTTATAATGTATTACGTCCTTCTGGATGTATCGATCGCTTTTTATATATAGATATAAATATAATGACCCTCGGTATGAATCCATTAGGGTGCATTCAAGTTTACGTTATGAGTGCTCACTGCAACCATCCATATACATAGGAAATATCACAAGGACGCATATTTTTCTGCAGCTTGCCCCTGATGCGGCATAAGACTAAATAGATTGACACCTCGTCTCATTCGCAATTGACATTGCTTTTATGAAAATTATTATCACTATAATCAATTTAGGTTTTATGTCCTCGTGAAATATCAGCTGATCGGCTTAGTTCGTCGGCTCGCCATTTGTACAATGTCTTTATCGAGCTATCGTACTTATCGGCAGGCAGTCCAGCAGAGTTTGGAACCCTAACTTGCTAACCGCTATTGGCGGATTCAGAAACTCGTCCTGTGAATTATTTACACAAGACAATATAAGTTGTTGATATTTCCGTTTATAAATCTCAGGTTGCAAGAGATCTTGTAATAACATGCGATACCTGGACCATGGTAAAGTGCCTATCGCCGGCAGTTTCTCAAGGTTTGGATTACACAGGGTTGTGTACAAGTTTCAGGCTAGGTTTAAGAGTGTTTTTGCAGTCATAGTAGTTATAAAGCTGTAATATAAACAGGACGTAAATATAAAACTGAAGAGTGTAACAATAAGATATTGTATTGTGTATTACTGGTGTCTGTTTTCAGGTCTTTGTGTGTGGACATTCAAACGGGATCTGCCAGAATAAGGTGTACATTAACCAGGTGTATGAGGAACAAGTATGTTTATAAACAAGATAAAAGCAGCCAATATAAATGATGGAAACGTAAAATCGTTGGAATAATTACATAAGATTTCGCTATTGACTGCTCGCTGGAAAACACCTTAGTCTAAATCTGCTACTTCGTGTTATATCAATGAAAGTGTCTGCCTTATTCACAGTCTTACATGTGTCATTACCACATAACGGAATTAGCTAGATTCTTTATCGATGGTTATATGAAATATTAAACGTGTTATAATGATCTTGCTGTTACTTTAATAAATGTTTTAGTAGTGGTTTTGTGCCATATAATTATTAGTGGTTTTGTGCCATTCAACTGGATAGAATGGGATTATACTACTCTTTACGGTTCCGTGTGCTTTGCCTGGTCGGATGGACACTATTGTTTCTTGTGTCCCACGGAGAAAATGTTACCTATAATCTTGGATTTTTGAATAGTGGAAAATTTTATGCCGGGGCTTTCTTTTGTGCATTGGAGGATGTAAACCGAGACCCCAACTTGTTGGCAAACCTAACTCTCGGATATTACTTTGCCCACACCAGTCCCAATTCCTTAGCATATATTCAGGCCATGACGAATCAGTATGGAAATGGCACAGTGGGTTTCATTGGCCCAGATGGACCCTGTGCGTGCGAGGCCACTGTGGCTGCTGCCTGGAATCTACCAATGATCGCCTATGTAAGTATACTCGAATACTTTGAGAATTTTGACAAGGATATTGTCTGAGTTAGTTGCCTTTAAAGCTTGAAAAAAATTAAGTCTTTATCCGTTTCACTTCCATATCACTCAAGCATACAAGGATGCATCACGAAAATAAGACTATAATCTTTTCTTTGTTCATTACTTTTCAATTCTTGTGAAACTGCCACTAATCCTCAGTAAATATTTGAGTTGTGAATTTTAAAATCCAATTTGGCTGTTTCACCACCAGCCACTGCCATGCTTATCCCATTTGTATGAAACCAAAGAGTAAAGCATAGTTTGTACGACTAAGAAAGGAATCCAGTAATAATTGTCGTCACAAAAAGACAGTTCCTGGAGGTTTTCTTCAGTACCGTTACAAGTACGGATGTGAGTTGTTCTAAATGACGTGATAGTAAACAAGGAAGTTTTACAAGAAATTAATGTAACAAAGTAATTAATGTTACAAGAAATGTAATTATTGTTACAACAAAGTACTTATTGTTACAACCACATTACTCACTGCAATTTATTTGGTGAAAATTATTTTATGAATTATTTTAAAGTGATCTTATATACGAGAGACACTCATTATCTCTGGTCAGAGATCCAGTATGTTTTGAGCTTTTCAGTCTATTATTCATCACTTCAGCCCCCTTCCTCATTTCACCATCATATCAATATATCATTGTCAAGTAATGCAGTACAAAATGATTAAGCTTCCACTCAGTTTAACAAGCATCATTATGATTTTGAACGTGTAGTAGCTCTGCCATATAATAATAATAATATATCATACAGTAGTCAAGTGTGCGATAACTAACAATACATTCATACATTCAGGGAATTATTCCGAGGAGAAAGCGGAGTAAATGTAAGTAGTTCTGAATGGGTATGAAAGAATCTACATTATAAATCCCCATATATATATATATATATATATATATATATATATATATATATATATATATATATATATATATATATATATATATATATATATATATATACTTTGAAGTCATGTTACTTTCGTATTGTTCTCCAACTAGTCCCGTATGTTGACGACGGTAACAAGATCTGCTATCGTAAGTAGCTAGTGCTATCATTTTACCTACTTACTTTCATTCAACCCTGTCAATGTTAAGATTATAGGCAATCTCTTTTCGATTCATAATCCTAAGTTAAAGTTTCATTCAGTTCATTCATTTTATCTCAGCCATAAACCAACAACAAAGCCCCCCCCCTCCCCCTCATAACAAGACCCTACACGCAACTTATCTAGGTTATAGGTAAATACACTCTATATTATTGTTGGAGGCGACCATAGGAAAATAATTTAGCAGGACAAAATTATCTATTTTCCCTTTATCAAATATAGTTCTTTCTTTCTTTCGTTCCTTTTTTTGAGATACATTCTGTTTCCTCAGAGAGGTTAAAAAGAAAATCCGGCCATGAAACCTGTGACCTCTAATAAAGCTATGTTGACGTTTGAGTGAGTAGGGTGTAAGACCTAAGATACGTAATCGTATTTCACGCCCAGAATGATCACGGATAAAACGTGTTATTTAATAACATTATCTCCTCTTATCATGTGTACTGCACGTGACAATTTTATTTGTTAATAAATTGTATGAAATTTTGGACAACATTTGATGATTACCTCACAGTCATTATTTTATCGAACCCGTATCTAACAATTTGCCACAGAAAATGCACAAAGCTCGAATGCCAGGCGCGTAGCTGTATATACAAAGACAGGCAGCTGCGTAAGAAAATTTTGACCAAAAAAAATCTTTTCAATCCTGTTAATTTTATGATTTCTAAGTACTGCAACCAACATTGATATGAGAAAAATCAATGCATGATTTCATGATCAATGTTTACATTGAATATACGCAACTACTTTGTTTTTCGCTACGAGACGATGGGAATGACTTCTTCATACTTGCGTATGACTAAAAATGGTCTAGATTCGTACCTGCATGCATCTGCAGTACTAGTATACACTCATGTAGCCCCACCCCCACCCTGTCTCTCTCTCCGACACACATACACACACACACACTCCCCCCAATATATATATATATTCTTTTGAAACCTGACAGTATAAAAAAGGCATATATATATATATATACGCGACATCGTTTTTAGGGGTGGGGTGGGTGGGTTTAAAATACATTGGTGTACAAATGTCGGAAGTTACACGTGTAAGCAAAATATGTTTTTTTTTTTTGTTTTTTTTTGTAAATATGCAAGGTGCGCCAAATATAATATTTCTAAAATTATCCATATTCTGTCGTTCCTGTTCGCACACTTTCACATAAAATATAAATAGTGCAAAACAGTATATAAGACACAATATTCCCTAAATACTGTACATAGCAGCTACATTTAGAGAAAAGCCCTAAGTGCATGTATGTATGTATGTATGTATGTATGTATGTATGTATGAATGTATGTGTCGACCTCTCCATTAGCCTAAGTGGTTAGAGCGTCCGCCTCGGTATCGGGAGGTCGCGGGTTCGAACCCAGGCAAAGTCATACCAAGACCTATAAAAATGTTACTAGGAGCTGTCTCACTTTTCCCTCAGAATTAAGAGGTTACTTTTAGGCCTGGTCGGCCTGGTTTCAGGTGGTACATAATGCGGCATGATGCCTCAGTGCTGGACATCGCTATGAACTGCCACAATGCAGACATCGTATCAATGTGAGTGAAAAATTGTTAAAGCTATGTTAAAAATAACACACACACACACACACACACACACACACACACACACACACATATATATATATCGAAAATTTTTAAAATTATCCATATTCTATCATCCCTGTTCGCACACTTTAACATAAAATATAAAACGTGCAAAACAGTATCTAAAACACAAAATTCCCTAAATACTGTACGTTGCAGCTACATTTAGAGAAAAGTCCTAAGTGTATGTATGTATGTATGTATGTATGTTTTTTTTTTCTTTTGAAACCTGACAGTATAAAAAAGGCAATTACCGGAAGTGACGGTATCACCTCACCTAAACAGCGCTCTACGAGAAAATGTCGGAAAAACAAAAATTAAAGTTTGATTTATCCTGAACTGGTGGACCATTCGTGCCGTACATGTACAGAGGTAATAAATAAAATGAACTCCGTTGATTTAGTTCACATTATGCCTTAGACCGGACTTCCTCTTTAACAGATAATATATAGATCCTGGCTGGCTTAGGAGCTGATGTTAAAGCTCATAAGTGTTTTGGGTTTTTTGGGGTGGGTGGGAGGAGGGGCGGAAATTAAAAAAAAAAGCCCCAAAAACTTAAAGCGGATTTACTTCAAGAATCCAAAATATTGTTCTGCGTCTGTGACTCACATCAGTAATTATCTAAATGAAGTCTATGCAACCTCAAAGTTTTTCATTGTAATGATGCCATACAAAGAATGGTGCAATGAGTGGAACAAGAAGAAGAATTCATCATATTTAGATTCGAAAAGAATTTATATTGATTTAAACATGTTCCTTTTTGCTCCTTCTGTCCCTCATCCTGCATTCATCAATTAAGTTTTGTTTCTGTTTTTCCCTACAAGTGTTTATATCAGAGGGATTATCGTCTCTGTTTTACGGTACTAGTATTCGAAACGTGTATTACAAGATACATGCTCTTATAGAATATGGTTTATTGTGTAAGAATTTCAAGAATAATAAATTAATTTTAAAAGAGACTGAATCGTCGTTAATACATAACAACATATTCGCTGTTATTTCGTCTTCCAGTCGTTAATTAGCAGAACTGTCTCACTCAGTGCAATGTTATTGAGTACTACACAACATGGAAATTGCCACTCGCGAGCCCTTATCTTAAGCCGTAGCGCTTATGAGGATTTTTACAAGAGGTTGTATATGCAGAAATTTTTCAGTTAGTAGAGATAACGCATCCACAATTACAAAGAAATTTACATTTTCTTTGGCTCGGGCTTGAATTGATTAGCAGTTGAATCATGTTGTTTTCTCTCGATAATCCACAGCTTTACACAATAAGCCAACATATTGATCTAAATATATCCTGGATGTGTTAACATTTTAAAAAATGCCGATATTGGGATATTTGTTAATATACGACTTCGTTGTTCTCTGTCATTTTTTGCATTCTAATCTTGCGGCTTGCAGAGCAACTCGAAGCGGTTGGACTGGCGTATTAGATCCTCCCTGTCCGTTCATACCTGGCCGTTAGTTTGTTCTTTTGTAATTTATCGCCGATTTGACTTTTAGGTCGTATTGGTATTGCTGAATTTATACAATTCTTTAAATTCCTTTTCCGTTCCTATTGAAAACCCCTTTTCCACTAATTTGCCATTAAATTATTTAAGAGTTAATTCAAGATATGCAATGCAAGAGCATGTCCCTCAAGCAAATAAATAGTGTGTGTGCGTGCGTGTGTGTGTGCGTGTGTGTGTGTGTGTGTGTGTGTGTGTGTGTGTGTGTGTG
>JAECUM010047962.1:0-13956 GCA_016617855.1 Megalonaias nervosa
ATATATATATATTGCACAAGATCAAATGCTGCATATGAATACATGCAGAAATATAAGAACGGACGTTTGTAGACATTGATATATGTAAGCACATTATGCTTGACACCATTCATTTATTTAGCACGTTAGAGCACACCAATTACCTAAGTGTTAAAAACACAACTCGTTTCAGCTGATACGTTACAAAATGTTAATTGAAATTTTTTTTCTGATGACAAGCAATCAGTTTTAGAAAAGTAAATTTTTGCAAACATATAAAATTCAACATTGTAAAAGAGGTCATAAACATGGGAATAAATATCGAAATCAAAGTTTCAATTTCTGGTAATGAGTACATGTAATATGTGTAATACTACCATCAAGGACGGGATGTCAATACAAGACTTTCATATGTATATTTACAAGTCCTAATAGTGTCCATTAATTTAATGTTAATGCTCACACACTTTTTATAATCTGACCGTTGAACAACTGTGGCACTTTTGTCGTTATTCATATTATTATTAATATTATTATTATTACTATTATTATTATTATTATTATTATTATTATTATGTGCCAATACTTGAACATTTTTGTGCGAGACTTTCCAAACATTTTGGATGTGTCCTAATTTTAGTAAATTTTTTCTTCTTGACAGCGCATGACAAAATTTATTCCGGTCCGATCCGCATTGCTGCAGCTAACTGGCATGATGCATTTCAAGAGTGTAAATGGTTGAATTTAAATCTTCCCAAAAGAGATAATCCAGAGTTTCTGGAAAAATTACGACACTTACCAATGAGTGAGGGAGGTTTCTGGGTGGACGGCATAAGAGAGATTAACCTCACTCCAGATATAGGTACACGAATTTAATTTCTTATTGTATCTTAAGATTGGTTATATGTGTTCTTGGTGATAATATTCACGAGCTATCTATGAATCTCACAAGTTGTGGGAAGTTGCAGATATGAATATAAATTTATTTCCTGGGCATTATGATTTATTTCATTTGTTCCATACGCTACCGCTCCGGTGTCCTAGTGGTAAGCGCGTCATCTCGGATGCGGGAGGTCGCGGGTTGAAAACCAGGCCGAGTCATATCAAAGATGTATGAAATGGTACTACTAGCTGCTTCGCTTGGCGCTCAGCATTAAGAGGTTAGTGTTAGGACTGGTCGGCCTGGTATCGGGATAATGTGACTGGGTGGGACACGATACTACGTGCCCGCGGCATGATGTCCCAGTGCTAGACATCACTATAAACTGCCACACTGCAGACATCGTAGCGATATGACTGAAAAATTTTTAAAGCTACGTTGAAAATCCAAATCACACACACAAACACACAGACACATTGTTCAATGACTTTATTTGTTTAATGAGAATAAAGCATATTAAGTACATGCACAGTTCATATACAAAGTGCAAATATCAAGGCACTAACCATCATGCAGTGTAATTTCCTGATTTTGACAGGAATATTCTTAGTAAGTTCTTTCCATTTGGATGTTTATTCAAAGTGCCAGACATCTTATAAAGAGTGGCATAGTTTATAGATGCTACCTGGTATGTCTGCTGTCGAAAGAAAACATTGTTATTAATTTACTGTAATTATTCACTCCCTAGGGATCCAAACCAGAACCTGCTTGCACAGTTTCATGGGAAGCATTCATGATGGAAACTGTAATGATGCATCCATGGCAACAGTTTGTACATTTGGTAAGTTTATTAATTTGTAACTTCAACTGCACTCAAGCACAAATTGTGTAGAAGTTACAAAAGGTTGTATTTGTTTTATTTGTAAAGGTTTGTAAAGGCGGAAACTGAAATAAATAAAGGTTAATACAGTATTCATCTTCAGGTTTCTAAACGACACATGATTTCGACTGTGTAACGTTGCTGATGTTCTTTTGAAAAAAGCCACTTAGTTCCAAACGGCATCCTAATAATTTTTACTTGTTTTCTCAGTATTTCTCTTTATGTCGTGAAACTAAAAATTAAAGAACTTTTAACAACTTAAGTCGTTGAAAAATTCTTAAGGGGATATAACCAAAAACTAAACCTTTGCAAAATATATTATCCTATGACTTAAAACGTATTAAGATATTGATCTTATACTAGCATAAACATAATTAAGCGTGACTTTTAGTAATGAATCAGACAGTGCGTGCATGTGTAGGTAGCTTTCTTACCAGAAGTATTATATTTTAATTCTAAACCGTGGAAAAGTGTCCTTATTGAATATTTCTCATCGGAAAGTTACTATTTAAAAACAAAAAGGAAGAAACACAACAAAAAAGTAATTTTATATATCTTTGTTAAGCATGGATCAAAGGATCAGAACAGGAGTAATAGTAGACATTGCCATTGTTTTGCAGATAACAAAACTTCTAGCAGTACATTGAGCACGTATATTCCATCCGTCATTACAGAAAGTCCAAGCGAGGCAGATCATTTTCAAAGGAAAACAGGCGGTACTGTTATGATATATATATATATATATAGCAGTTATATATATATATATATATATATATATATATATATATATATATATATATAAAAGAATGTGTGAATTGCGAAAGCTTGTCAGAAGTTTCCAGTGGGTCGATGATCCCTACCAGGGCTCTTCCTCCATCAGTTAAACTGGCCCCCATGTGTAGCTTATCATGTGCTGATAAATGGCGTTATACCCACAATAACTTCAACAGTTTTGACCCAAAAACATCCCTCTATAAAAGATTCACTGCTGTATTTGAGATTTCACGCCTACTCAACATATATATAGGTGGCGATTTTATAATCCAGGTGCGACGCATCTACATGCCACCAGGATGCGACACGAGTCACTTTCAAAGATCCATCTAGTACTTGGGTGAATGGACATGTATACTAATTCTAATTTAATCTAAAATATCAACTATGTAGGTATTACACATATATCCCAAGTCAATCCTGAAGGGGATGGGGAGTCGGATTAATAAGTTTTAATTGTTCCTCACATCTGCGGACCATTACAAATCATATCCCAAAGTTTGTCTGGCATCACTTAGGAGGAGATATGCGATAAACACAACTCTCAAAGCTCTAAAAATTACAACGGTACAAAGACCATATACGTTTAATTGTTCCAAGAGTTTATCCACCCAGAAATCTGCATCATCCCCCACCTACATCAATCAAAATTGCAAAACCGTTGTGTGCGTCTACAGGCTGGTCCCAGACCACACACCAAGGTTTTCAAGTCTCTGTCATGAACAGTGTTTAACTAAATATTCTACAAAACGGAGGCATATTGGCACACGCACACCAAGGTTCAGACTGGCAGGATCACGTCCCCCCCCCTCCATTATTCTCAAAAAGTGTTGAGATAATAGCTAAATGAAATAACGTTCTAGAAATCTGGCTTTTTTTATTTGTTTTTGGAGGATGATGTTGTTTGCATGTAAACTTGTTTACGTCTGCTAATGCATGATATTAAATTAGTTACATATATCGCGATCATACATTGCCTTATGCAAGTAGAATCAAATGTTGATTCCATAATTTAACTTCATTCATTATATTTGATAATTTTAGCAAGTAGCGAAAGTCAAAAGTAATTTTTCTTTTAAATTTCGAAATAAATACTAGTTTTCTATTTAAGCTTAAACATTGATGAAGGGGATAAAAATAAATGCTGATAAAAAAAAAAAGTATTTTTGCACAAAATTTAAAGTCAAACAATTGTGTTCCTTTTGTACTACAGAAACAAACTACACCATACGCACCAGTAAACTTACGAAATCGATGCAGTACCAAACGATTACAGATGCAACAACTGCACCGTTGCCTAGCCAACACTCAGTTCCTGAAAATTTAATAGATACGGCCACTGATGGAAAGAGCGTGATAGGTAAGCTTTTTTCCAAACAGAAAAACACATACTTTCAATCTAGTTCCACATTTCCTACCTTATGATTAGGCATGAGAACATGTATATCAGATTTATCACTTTTCTTTCTTCTTTTATGAATCTTCGCAACGTTGATTCGTAAAGAAAGTTAAATAATACTTACATTTAGCAAGAGAATAAATTTGTCGATCATCCTAAGGCTTATATATTTAATGTAAAGTTAGATATGACTATCAAAGAAAGTTGTTGTTGTTTTGGGTTTAACGTCGTTTTGCAGTACATCATAGGTTATACATGGCGGCCAGAATATCAGGTGGAGGAAGAAACCGGAAAAACTCCAGGAAGAACCACCGACCCATGGGAAGCTATTGGCAAGCTTTCTCGCATACCCACGTTGGCTGAGCCTGAGATTCAAATATGCGCGGACAGAGGTGAGATGTCAGTGATCTGTAAAGGCTAGCGCCATAGACAACTTGGATTCCCCGGGTCCCTATGACAGAAAGAAATGTAAATGTCATACCAGTTTATGAACATTTATAACATCCATTGCACTGTCATCAAAAGAGGAATACACAATAGAAGCAAACACCACAGCTACTACATCTCCTATGTTTTCATTCCAAATTGCGCACACAACAGGTATGACACTTCCTGCAGAATTCTATATTACGAATAAACAAGTCGTTGCTTTATTAACGAATCTTGTAGGCATTTCATATCCCAACATGTTAGCTTCTTCAAAAATCCAACAGAGAAAAGCCCAGAGACGCAGAAAGGGATAACAGTATCAACTTTGAATAGAGACTTTTTTTAAGGCTTTAATATAACAAAACCCCCAGTATACTAAGTACTATCAAATTTCTGCACATTTTGTAGTGGAAATACAGTTAGCCGAATCTTCTTCTTCTTCTTATACGTATTATTATTATTATTATTATTATTATTATTATTATTATTTTAAAAATAGTAATAGTATAGTCCTTATAGTTGGATGAGTGTAAAATGTATACATTCATGAGTAAGTTTACACACATACATACACATGTAAGTGTGTGTGTGTGTGTGTGTGTGTGTGTGTGTGTGTGTGTGTGTGTGAAGCAAAATGTCAGCATTGCTGCTGTCTTTCGTTAGTTAATCTTACATTGTCAGACGTTTTATATTTTATATAGGAATATGGCCCATTCTTGGAGGGGTGCTAGGTGCTCTTTTCGTAATTATCATCGTAGTCATCATGACCATCGTCTTATTAAGAAGACGCAGGTAAGATAACATTCTTTGTAAATCATCTGAGCAAGGCATTTCTATTGGACCAGATACGAATATATTAACTCGTAGATGAATATAGTGTTCAGCAATTATTTTGAAGAGTCACTGAATTTTTTTTAGTAATACAATTAAAGCTGCATTCTTTCCTAAGGTTCTTTTTCAAATGACATGTTATGAAAAATGTCTAGTACCCATAGTCCAGGTGAATGTGTTTTGTTTAGGGGATTTAAATATAGTATTGATTGTATTCATTCACTCGAGTGTTTTGTAAACGAAACTAGCTTTACTCAGGTTAAATTCACATTGTCTTCAGTTTTCAATTCTACTGTATCCACTTTATGCGGTAAAACCTGTTTTAGGTCGGGATAATTCGTCTGTTAGAGACCAAATGGAATAAAATAAATACGTGCTCTTCACCTGCAAACCCTCAACTCAATGATTGGTGGACTGTGTACAGTCCCATGTGCCAAACTGGCATTTTGACTCGTTCTTAAAGAGGCTTGCCAAGCAATCAACTCATTTATATGAAGTCTCTCCTGTCCCACTTGTACAGGGACTCCATGTAATCCCCCTTTTTAAACAGATAATATATTGATACCTTATTTTGCGAGACATTAAGTCATGGCAGACCTCTTTGTTTCAGTTTTTGTGGCCAGGAAATGCAGCTTTTAAAGACATAATTGGAATAAGAAGACTACTGTATATCTCGGTGAGGGGTCGAGTTGGATTAATGTATCAATATCCATAGTTTTTAAAATTCAGAATGATGTATGTTACTGATTTAATAATGTTATACGTTGTTGTAGGATGAAGATGGATCCCCCAAAAAACTTAAATTATACTGCCAATAATAAACCAACAACCAAGATAACGCCTCGGAGGAATGGTTCGTATGATACAGTTCCAGGAGAGAGTTTTGCTTTGGAGGTGCAGATTACGGCGTCCCCGAAAGTGCCCACTGCTGAAGAAGAGGAACCAGTGACATATGCTAAACCTCAGAAAATCATGACAAATTGTCGAGACCTATTGGACGATCAATTTAGTATAACACAAACGACAGATGAGAAAGAAAACACTGGTTTATACAGCATGGTACAGAAGGGACAGAAGACACACGGTATGTCCAACAACCTCAGCAAAGATGAAGTGCTTGGCAAGGACTATTACGACATTTCTTTTATGGAACCAGGAAGAGAAGAAGCTGTTGGAAATGTGTATAACAAAGCTAACTTTAACCGTCCTGGATATGATGATGAGCAGCATACCGTGAATATGTATGACAAGGCAAATTTCCGTCACAAGGTGCTTGAAACAGATTCAGGAAATGAATATGGAAAGGAAAGGTTCCATCGTTCTGAAGGTTCAAATTATGACACAACCTACATGATGAATCTCACTATCGATTCAACTTATGATCGCCTATAGTGATTAAGATGTATGCTGTTATAAATCAAATTTATCCACCTGCATAGTGATAAAACTTATTCCATACACCGAAAGGTATGATGCCATTCAAATCAATGGTCGTAATCTGAATAGTGATAACACCTATGCCATACACTATGCGATAATACGCCATGCGCATCAATGGTCGTAATCTGCATAGTGATAACACCTATGCCATACACTATGTGATAAGGTGCCATTTATATCAATGGTCGCATTCTGCATAGAGTGACAACACGTATGCCATATATTCAGAGACATGATGCCATTCATATTAAGGGTCGTAATATACATTATTGTTGCAGTTACTCGAACACTGAATGCATAATTCTTTAGAGTATTTTCATGTGCTGCACGCACATGTGTTGTATGTGTTGATGACTTTCACTCATATTGCATTTCATTTTGTTTCATTTATGACATTACTTTTTAAAAAAGATTCTTTGATGAAATCTCTTGTTGCAGTAAAGCAACTTTTAGTAAAACATACCTGGGACTGTAACGAAATTTTCTTTTACAGAAGCACTAGTGTCCAGGCCATGTATGACTTCTCCTTGTACGTTATCATACCACTCTTCTTTTTTATTTCCTAAAATGCTGGTAAAATTCATAAAATTTGTGTTCGTCTCAATAATATATCAGCTTACGGTTCCACACTATTCATACTTTCTATCTATCATGCACACCTACGTAGTAAATGAAACTTATATTTCTTTTCAGGATTCCATATTATTCAAAATCTTCCATCTTATACTCGCGCTCCTCAGAACTGCCCGACTCCTGGGACAAGTTCAAAGTCGGGTGGATCAAGCTAAAGTTTCCCAGTGACTCACCCATAGGCATGTCAACAAAAAAATGGAGTGTTAGTGTTCCATTTGTAAGCCACAATACACATTTCCATCTTGTAGTCAATGCCAAGGTCGCTTGGGTTTTCTTCCACAGGGGTGATATTTGACAACCATTAATAAAATGCATATATATATATATATATATATATATATATATATATATATATATATATATATATATATATATGTGTGTGTGTGTGTGTGTGTGTGTGTGTGTGTGTGTGTGTGTGTGCAACACACTGACACGAACAGTGCAAAAATAGTATCTTGTTCTAGTTCTTGTTGTTGTAGGGTTTAACGCCATTTTTCAGCACAAGATAGGCTATACATGGCGGCCAGAATAACTGGTGGAAGAAGAACCCTGCAAAACCCCGGGAAGAACCACCGACCCACAAGAAGCTACTGGCAAGCTTTCTCACGTACCCACGTTAGCCGAGCCTGAGACTCGAACCCACGCAGACAGAAGTGAGACGGCAGTGATCCGGAACGGTGAGCGCTCTAGACCACTTGGCCACTCGGAGCACCAAAAGTAGTATCTAACTAGCATGAGCGCTTTTGACTCTTAATGAGTCTTTTTCAAAGGCAAATACGAAACATAGACAAGACAAACAAAAAAAAAAAAAAAACCCATGAAAACCGTTGTGTTTGCAAAACGTTACATGACTATTTCTACAGGAATTAAACCTTAAATTTATTATGTTTCGACTAGTTTAATTCAACTTGTTGCGGATGATGGAAAATATTTCATATTAACCTAGAAATCGATGAGCCATAACGACATCTGTTATTTTATTTAAATTTATTTAAGCGCAAATTATATCCCGGATATTTCATTGTTATAGTAGTAATTATATGCTATTGGGTGACTAATAAGCAAATTTAGAGAATTATTTAAAAGAAAATGTGTTTGCTACAAAAAGTTTATTTGTGTATGGCTGTCGTTTTCTAGTCTTCTTGGTTTAAACCGCTTGGTTTCAATGTTCTAACTCGGCGTATCCAGTAAGATTCCTTTTCATTCCTGGTTTCGGAACTCCAGCTGGGTTTGTGAGCAATTGCAATAAGTGTTATATCACAGAAAGTGTGGCTACGGGAGGAGAGGTCTTCTGCGACTGGGCTTCTGTACAGCTTCTTTGCCAAAATAAAATGAAACCAACAATTTTTGTAAAATCAACAAATATTCACAATACACTTACATTGTTGTGAATTAGGTTCCAAAATAATCCTCAATGTCCTATCACAAGTCCAAAAGTATAGAATGTTCTGAATGAATACCAAAGTCTTTAATGTCTTGAGATAACCCAGAATGTATTTGAATGAATGAGTCATCAATAATTCCAACATAATGCTGTAGTCCAAAATCTCAATGAGCCCTTTGTAATTGCAATGAATAATTTAAATAAATAACTCCTCGCAAATTCTAGCTCAAAACAACTGAAAATGATTCCACAGACTGATTTTAAGATTCCAATGAAATATTGTTGTTTACCTTAGCCTTATATAAAAGCTAAGACAAAATAAAATATCAAGATGTGGGTCAACATTTTTCTCTTCCAGACCATTCTAAGTCTGTAAACAAGGCTAGACTATGAATCCAAATTTCAGTAAACAACATAGCAAAAAGCAAGAACATAGTCAAGTAGTCCGAGTCTCTATCCTCGATTGCGGACAAAGGTCAAACACAAATTAAATATACTGTCACGCTGTCAGTATTCTCTTTTCTGTTGGACTGGTAATAAGTAAAAACGATGACCAGTTTGTTCAGATCGGATGCTGTGATAATACTCAAATATGTTTGTTTCTCTAATACAAATATGATTCAAAAATATATAAAACTATAATAATCCAACAGCTGACAAAATTTGTTGTACCAAATCATACATGGGTACAACATTTTAATGAACTTGGTGATACATTAACAGGAGAATTAAACAGAAGCATAAATACGACTTCTTCAAGTTATTTAGCATAGGACAAATCCATATTAAAGAAGACACCGTAATAGTTTAAACAATTTTTTATATTGGTAGGTCTTAAGGTTGATATCAATTATATGTTTCTATATAACAATGTTATTTTAAATTCTTTTTCATAACATTAGATCATTGTTCTAACTTTGTTTGTTCCACTTTTTGCGTTCATTATGTTATATTTTCGAATAAATATTATGTAATACGCTACTAAACATAATGAGATTTGAAAAGGAAACTAATATGAAGAAACGTTAAGGTAAAGTCGAAAAATTGCTAGAAAATAGGAGGGAGAAATAAAATCAAATTTTAGGAGAAAAGTAGCTAAACAAGAGAACCAATGGCTGCACCGAGGCTTTAAGAAAATTCAAGAGACAGACACAAATCAAGATCGCTAATTGAAACATTTGTACAAAATCAGCTGCAAATTATATGAGCATTATCTCAACCAATAATATTACTAACTCCATCATTACCTAAGTCACATATCAAAGTCTACACATCTTTACAATATGATGTAATACTGGACCATACTTTGGACCTTTGTATTATGCGTAAATGTAATTTAGCTCTGCCATTAGCATTAATGGACACAAACTAGGTTGATAAACTAACACTCACTCAGGATCATTAATGTTGCGAAATGTCGTGATAAAACCAAAATTCAACTCCACTTTTATAACTAAAAATATGTTCTTTATTTGAAATAACAAAATCATTTGTTGTTAAACAAAAACAAAAACACTAAAAGCAAAAAAGACAGGTACTGCTTTCTTACAAGTTATTGAAGGGGCTATTGAATTATATTAGTACAACCATCGGAAGCGCTAGAAACATGTAATTTCAGTGGCCATTCATGACCTAAAATGTAACACAAACTGTACTAAAACAATTCAAACATATCGTTTCTGCAGCTATTTAAGACATAACATAAAAAGCACAATCTGTATGGAAAACACTATAAACATATCATTTTGAGGCTCCAAAACATAGTAACATATCATTCTAGAGACCTCTAATAAAATATTTAGAATACCCCTTTTACATCTACTCATGACAACATTACACGCAAAACAGATAAGATCAACACTACTCTGGGTGCCACGATACTATGGAGAGATTTGGATATTAATGAAGTTATTACTTCTTAGAGGGATACAAACTCAAAACGTAGGATACGGCTGTGAAACTTAATCTGCTGCTGCTACTACTACTACAACTACTACTACTACAATGTTATTATTCTACCATCATTATAGTAATAATAGCTGATGCCGATGATTTTTAAAAAGATATTGACGATGGAAATAATAATAATAATAATAATAATAATAATAATAATAATAATAATAATAATTATCTGTACACCTTAAAAAGTTCCGCGAAAGCTCAGTTAGTAGCGGGTCAGACTTGTATCAGAAAGTTCAATATCAGCATATGCAAGCCCCAGTCAGGAAAGTTACTTAGCACTCGTTTGCTCTACATAATATAACCAATAATGTCATAAAAGCGCCATTAAAAACCAAACAAACAACCATAACTGTTGATAGTGTTTTCTTTTAGATGATCTAAAGTAAAATGATCGATGACGTGATTGATACGAATACATGAAACACAAGATGTTCATTTATGTCAGCAGAGATATAATATAACTTCAAGACCTGAGAGTTTAATTTTTTCGAGCCAATATTACTTATTATTTTTTTCCTTTTGTCATTTAAAAAGGATAGTAGATGAAAATATTAGTTTTGTTATGCGCCATAAAATCGATCAGCTTTACTTGCTTAAGGCAAGTGTATTTAATATTAAGTGATAATTAAATTGCGTAAAACCATTCATTGTATTGATGTTATAAATAGCTTTAATCGAAGAACTCATAATAACAAAAATGTGGTCGTGACTAAAATTAGCAATAAAGTTCAAAAATTCTAGCGGACTTTAGCGGGAACTTGGAAAAATCTAGAACATTAGATTATAATGACCGAGAATAAATCTAGTACCACATTTCCGAACTTTCACGTTCTTTAAAAGCAGCGGGGGGGGGGGGCGAATCCTAAAACTCTTGGGAACGTCCCATTTCTGAAATTAACCCCTTCTTCGAAAACGGCATCGAGGTCAAAAGAATAAACAGAGGCCTCTAACCGGGTTAGTGTATTTTTGTTATTGACCCCTTGACCTTGTCTATCAAATTTTTATGCGTCCTCGTTATGACCTGAGAGATCATTGTTGCTGCTCGCCCACCCACTTCCCACCCACACCCACACCCGCTGCTGTGTATGAGTGTAAAAAAGTAGCGGTCAGGTGACAGGTCTCTCAACCAAATATTTTATTGACATCTATGCGATACCTCGATCTGGGGACATGTAAATTTATCGCGATAAATCCATGAGGAATCACTTGCGCTTGTGAGAAGAAGTTTCTAAACTTGATCATATCCATCTCCCCTGAACACCAAGTCTGGTGTGTGTTTCTTAGCGTGTGGGTATCAACATCATTAAAGACAACCAGAAGACTGCAGTTATCTCTGATCATTTTAGGTATTTGCACATATCGCTGAGTAACATATATAATATCTTTGTTTTTGTGTCTGCCTCTAGAAAATATCCGAGCTGGATTTGATTGTTTGTCTAATATCACATCATCGTATACTACGAGATTATTGATGTCCCCGTTAAGATCATCTACCAACGGTCTAATATCACATCATCGTATACTACGAGATTATTGATGTCCCCGTTAAGATCATCTACCAACGGTCTAATATCACATCATCGTATACTACGAGATTATTGATGTCCCCGTTAAGATCATCTACCAACGGTCTAATATCACATCATCGTATACTACGAGATTATTGATGTCCCCGTTAAGATCATCTACCAACGGTCTAATATCACATCATCGTATACTACGAGATTATTGATGTCCCCGTTAAGATCATCTACCAACGGCGCATCGTTGATGTCAGTACTAAAATCAAGGACGTCATTGTCATCAATCATTTTGCATTTTCATTAAAATCCTTGCGTACGTCGTAGCATCGCTGATCATCTACAGATGGTGCCACTAAATATAACTTTTCCAACTTAAAGCCATCACAATATCATGTTAAGTAACAATTGTGTCTTACCAGACCCAGATGGACCTATGATAATTTCTCTGATTGAATTTGGTGATCCTGGATGGTGCTTGACTTGCTCTTGCTGTCATGTCGCTGAGAATTCAGTCACATTCATGTTGTAGAAATATAATAAGTATATGGATTTATATTGTGTTTGATGCAGAGCATCCACCGATACCAGTGGATTAACAAAATAACGACGAGGAATAAAAAGCGTGCACGCACAGGCAAGTGTGCGTAATGTGGTACAAAAAATATAAATTTGTCTCCTCATCGCTAACTATGGGAACAAAACGTGGTGGTGATGTTGCTGCTTCACTGGGAAAATTACCAGGAACTCCACGGGCTAAGTATCCTGGCGAGAAGCATCTTTCTGGATATAATTGTTGTGGTCCTGGAACACGACTTGATATCCGACTTGACGAGAAAGATCAACCAAGACCAGGAGAGTAACCAATAAATGCGATTGATCAAGCGTGCAATGTTCATGACGTCAGGTATAAAAATCCAGATCTACAACAACGACATTGCAGACGTGAAGTTGGTTCATATGCTAAAATCTGTAAAAGATAAATCTCTCAGAGAATCGCTTGCTAATTTATTTTATAAAGATCTGCGATGCAAGGCAAACTTGTGCTAAGGGCCGGTAATTAATCATAGAATACTATTATATGGAGTCAATTTATTATAACCCAAGAGGATATTGGAGGGGTAGAGCAGCGATTAGTAAACTCGCTGATGCGGCAGGTGTCACATGTTCTGTTGCTACAGATTGGTTAGCACGATAAGCAATATGGCAAATGTATCTACCACCACCTAAGAAGATTCAGTACACACATTTTAATGTCGGCACTCCCAACGAAGTTTTTTGATCAGGCAGATATTTTGTTTTTACCACATGATACTATTAAAACTGGTAGACGTCAATCGCGCACATACAAATACGCGTTGACTGTCGTCGACGTTGCAAGTAGATACAAAGAAGCAGAACCACTATCAACAAAGACAGCAACTGAAGCTTTGCATCTGCGTTTGAACGAATTTATCAACGTCGCCACAGTTGCTACAGGTTGATCCTGGCGAAGAATTTATTGATGCAGTAACATCTCTGATGCAACAGCACAATGTCAAAATCAGACGAGGGCACACCGCAATTCATCGCGATCAAGCAATTGTTGAGCGATTTAATCGAACACTTGCTGAGCGATTGTTTGGATATCAGCATTCAAAGGAAATATCCCTGAACAAAGTTCAGGTGGACAAGAGATCTCGTGAATGGGTTGCAAGACTACTAAGAGTGATAGCCACGCTAAACAACGACGTTACTCGTAAGTTACTCGTGGAATTTCTATAAAACCCATTAATGCAATCTCGAAGAAACACATACCATTTAAGCGACATGACTCTTCTTCTCAGAAACTATGACTCGGCAATG
>JAECUM010047964.1:0-10585 GCA_016617855.1 Megalonaias nervosa
TTACCAAGAATGAATTTTCTGTTTGAAACTTGAAAATCATGTAGACGATTACACTTACTCCACCCAATAAAACTAGTAATTAGTGACTCAATTTTGGAACAGTTGCGAAAAGATGAGACGAAGTCTCTAAGCAGTCATTGCATAAATAACACGTGTTTGTAACTATTTTTCCAATGTTGTTCAAAAATTTATTTGTTGGCAAAAGTCTATGCATTATTTTAGTTTGAAATCATCTCCGTTTATGACTCCTAATTAATTTAAAAGGCAAGAGAAAGTATTCCTTCCAGTCACCCTCGTCCATAAACATATTCTTGATTCCATTTCAATACTGATATTTGCCTAGATGTATTAAAATTTAGTTTTTGAGGTCTGCTTTTACAGCCCTTTTTTCCTTAAGAGCAAAATTACAACCTTGTGTTAAAAAGGGCCATATATATTTTGAATTAATGTTTATATGGAGTTACTTGGGAAAACAAATAACAAATATTTGGCATTAAAGTCTTCTCACCAAAGTGAGTTTCAATGAATGTACAAACATGTTTATATCTATCATTTTCAAATCTCCTTCTAAATACACTTTACATAAAACTTTCATTTTGACTTTATCTTTTCGACCACCCAATACAAACTCATGGAAAAGTAGATCTTACTCTTGACGCTTGGCTTTAGGTGGATTTGGTAAACTTAGAATTAAGTGAATAATCTTGGATGGGACCACTCTTTTGGCAAGTAAAACTTTTCCAAGTGGGGTAAGTGATCTTTTAGACCACCGTAAAAGTAAAGTTTTAACTTCTCTAATTTTGTTTTTATGATTGAGCTTGAAAATACCATGTTGAGAATGTAATACCTAGATACGTGAAATAAGACGTATTAAAATCTAAATGATATTCTCGGCAGTACCTTACAGTATTTCAAGTTGTACTTCCTATCCATATGCATTTTGTTTCAATATTGATACTGAGCTCTGAAAGTTTACAATATTGGTAGATAAGATCTAGAGCTCTCTAAAGCAAACTTATGAGACTTGCCATCCAAGTTGTCATCTGCATACTAGCTTCACAGCTAGATATTCTGTGTTTTTTATTTCAAATCCTTTGATATTTTGATTTTTCTGAATCAAATGGGATAATATCTCTGCACATGAAAGAAAAATGTTTGGGGATAGGGGGTCACCTTGTTTACATCCTGTCTTGATTTCAAACTATGGTGAGTGTTTGTCCATTTACAGTGACACAAGATTTGATATATTTATATAAGAAATGGATTCGGCCTTGAAAATCCTTCTAAAATTGAGACAATATAGAACTTAATCAATAAAAGGCCACGCAGCAGATATCTTGCATTTTTTTTAAATAGTAAAACTTAAGGTCAAACAGAGTACGGATACTTTCTCCTATGTATATGACTTTAATAAATCCTGTTATAATTGATAGCAGTATAGGTTAAAGTCTATTTGCAATGCTTGCTGATGCGAGATTGTATGATACGTTAAGTAAGGAAATGGATCTCTAGTTTCCTTAACTTGTTCTGGTTTATCCCCTTTAGGGAGACATATTATAACACCTTGTTTTTGAGTTGATGATAACTCGCCATTATTATAGGTAAAATTGATTGCTCGTACAAACTACTCACCAATATCTCTTTAAAAAACTTTAAAGAACTCGATTGTAAATCTATCAGATCCATTAGTTTATTATTAGGCAAGTTTTTACGACTTGATGATGTTTCTGTTAGTGCAATTTTGCAATTCATTTATTTACTTTGTACATTGTCCAGTTATGGGATGTCTATAAAATTCAGTGAAGCTTCAGATTCAGCTGAGTCTATATTGTGAAACAAATACAATTTTTCATAGTATAATTTAGTTTTCGTTAAAAGTTGTAGCTTACTTTGTAAAAATGTTCCATCTTGCTTAGTAAAGTTTGACATCCTCTTATTTATATATTTCTATTTTCCAAATTACAGACATATTTTGAAGCCCTTTCCATATCTTCAATCCAATTTGCCCTAGAGCTTACTCTAACCCCTTTCATGTTTGGTACGAAGTTTCCACTAACCGGCTCTTTTCCTTTCTAATTCAAGTATATTATTTACACTCTTTTCCTCATCTAAACCAGTAATCTCATTTGTGATTTGATATTCCTGTTGTGCTTGTCTTTTATAATACGAAGCATAAGAAATAGCTTGCCTCTTATTTATAATAAAAGCATTTAAATAATAATTGGTCATTAATGGAGAATCTAATCTCAGAAAGTGCAGATGGCTCCAAGTTATAATTTGGTGAGGGAGACGACGTTTGTTCACGTACTCTTGAACAGAGTCAATGACAAGTGCTATGTATTCTAAGTCTTTCAACAGAGCGTTGTTAAATTTCCAACATGTTCTGTGTTTTTCTGTTTATCGAAAAGTAAGAGTTAGTAGGACTAGAGAATGGTCTGTTCTATAACCTGGTTCTATAGAGGCATCACTTACCATTGAGAGTTTCAGAGTTTCTGAAACTAGGAAGATAAAACCTAAAACACTATAAGGCTCGATTAGGTCTAACTGTCTATAAAAATACAATAAATGGTGGTATCAGTTCAGTAACAACAATTTAGCAAGTATAAACTCTGTTCCGACTTCCACACCAATAAATCAGTTTCAGGTTAAATAATTGTAGAGATAATGTAGAATGTTCTACGGCAGAGACACAAGGCAAATATCCTACGGAAGTTACTTATCAACAAAGATAGAAAATAAAATTACCTGAGGATATCGAAATGTGAAGAAAAAAAAAAAAAAAAAAACAAAAAACAAACAGTACAAATCCATTTGATGAGCAAATAAGACAAGCGGAGACTAATTAGAAGAATGTTATTAAAGAAATAAAAGTAAGGAGCTTTATCCTGCAAGAGTAAGATTATTCATCACACTAGACAAAGATAATAAAGTAGATGCTGTAAAAGGTGTCAATTGTAAAATAAAACATATCAAAGCTGATGCTGAACTGTATGAAAATCAGTTTTGGAGTTGAAAAAAAAATTATCTAAGAAAAAGACCCAAACAAACAAGCTCTATTGCACAAAAAAATCACGTGTCAAAAATAAAAGAAACACATAAAAGAGATTAAAGTAAAACACATTCAGTTGGAAAAACAACAGTTGGAGAGAGGTTTAATAGAAAATATTGAAACTATTGATTAATAACAATTAACAGTAGGTGAAAGGTTTAAAAGAAACTGTTTACAAGAAATGGGATTACAGTATCCACTATCACCACGGCGATCGGTACGACAATATGATCTATTGCTCTGTCTATAGCAAGTATGGTAACTTATTTAGTAGTTGGTGGAGCAAAAGTGGCGGTTGTGTTTCACCAGGAGACAAAATCAAAATACAATAAGACTTATTATTATATGCTCATTTTTTTCTCCGTTAACTTTACATTGTCAAAATCGTGCAATATTTTACGATATTGCACTCGCGTGCTCAATTCATATTGCATTTACGCGAATAAAGGAACTACTTTCTATTGTAAACAAACAATTTGTTTCTGAATGAACTAAAGCAGATGTTTCGTGGACTGCCACATACCAGCTGCTTTGGCACATTCCGCGTTAACTTTTTTGATATAATTTTTCAGATTTAGGCTGGCTATAGACGCCAGACAGGGTCCTTACAAATAACATGCAAGTGACAAGGCATAAACTGTCTTCTTTAGCTGGTAATAAGAATGGCAAGAAATATGCTTACAATTTTACGTCCTGAATTTCCTCAAAATGTACTTTCTTAGTTCTGCAAATCCGAATTACATGAGACATATCATGGGTTCTCAAGCTTGATTATACATTTCGAAATTGTACTGTAATTTTGACTATATTCCAAGTGCAATTACATCCTCCTTACTGAACTCAAAGTGAAATAAAAATTAAATTCCATAGCGTCTTTTCGATAGTTGCAATTGAAAGACTTCATATTTTTCCCACATTATGATTTGAAACATTCAATTACATAACAGAAACACACTTGCAGATGTCAACATGCTTCTCACTCGCTGCTTCAATCTGATGTATATTTCATGTAGAATTGGCACAGATGGTGCTGGAATCCGATGTACTTCATGTAGATAAATCCAGTCCATAATCACGAAATTTCGTCGAATCGAAAAAAATACCAAAATGTATTAATTCCAGGCCAAATGGAAAAGTTGTTGCAATGCGCATTCATTCACAATATGACTCAAAATTTCAATTTTAAGTAGCCCAAAACGCCATTTTCTTTCGAAACGTATCTCTAGCGCGCGACCAAGTTCAAATTTATCAGGGCGGAGTTAACGTGCGCATTAATAATGTTGTTGTGTAATGATGAATCTACGCTTGTGTATTTAGTTTGGAATACGGCATACATTCAGTTACTTTGTTTCTTGTAGTGTATTTTTGTTTATATATTTAAGCCTTGGGTAGAACAAGAAAATGAGCATATAATAAAAAGGTTACTGCATTTGTATGGGAAAATATGAACTCGTTTTGTCGGGTGGATATACTCCACTCCCAAGGTCGTGCAGTATACCCATCCGAAAAACTCGTTCATATTTTCCCATACAAATGCAGTAACCTATAAATACATACTTGAAACTATTGATTTCACTTGGCTCAAATAGCAGCAGCAACAGTAGCAGCACATCGTCTGGAATCAATAGGAATTTCTTTTGTTAAGATGGTTATTCAAGAGTTTTGGCCAATTTATTATTTTTTTTAATTTGAGAATGTTATTTTACTTCCTTTATCATTCGAGAGTTTGATTTTACAATTTGATTAAAGGTTTTAACAGGACATAAGTACAAAATTTATAACCTATTCACAAAAATAAATTGTAACATCACCTGCACCAATAGTATCACTAAAAAGTGAGTGTTTATTTGTTAGTGGTAAATATTGTGTTCTGGTGATTACCATGTGTCATTCAAACATTGGAGTATCTGTGATTCTTCTTTGCACGTTATACATATTACATAAAATATTACTTTGATTCAATCTAGCTTACTCTCATCCGTTAATCCATTGCATTGTTGCACGAAGAATTATGTCCAGTCCGTAGATTCGTCTTTGTCTGCCTTAAAATTCATTCCATCAGCTGTGAATGTTCACCAATCTTGAACAGTGCAACAGTGCATGTTTTATAGTTACATTGTTTACATTTGTAAGAAGCTAGCACAACATTAGAATTGTAGTTGCACAAAAACGCTCATATACAGTTTGTTTTTCTTCTGGAACACTATTGATCATGTATTTGCTTTAAAACTCGAAGTATTTCTCATGCTGTTGAGAATGATACGATTGTTGCACATCAAATTAAATGGTTTCATTTATTTTTTTTTTTGGCCAAATTATGACAAATTAATACATACAAATCTAAACAAAACATGTTGTTGCATGATATGACAATGTGGATAGCTAACTGAATTTAACCATTGTGTAATATCGTCAAAACTAATGCGATCATCACCATTGCAACCATATATATAGTTATAAGGAATGTAAATACAAGCTCCCAGGTGTGACCAGTATGCATCCTTGGATGTTGTCCCATCATGGCCAAGCCTATGATTAATAAATAGTAAGAACTGATTCTAAAAGCATATAAAAATATATTAAAAAGATAAAAAGACGATCTACATATTTGTAACTAATAATTCCACCGGGGTTGGGCGACAAGGGATTTATTTACTGACCCTATGAATATAGCCCCTGGGACATAGATTAGATTCTATTGAGATACCTACCTTGTAACTAGACATATTTGCTCAACATCTAAACCCATGATGATATGGGCAAACTAGATTTGGCCCCGTGGAATGACGCGGTGAATATTGATGAGACCCTGTGTTATTCCTTTAAGAATATGGAAATTCTTACCATAGGACCACGTGCATACTTAATTGACATAAAACTAAAACTGAACACATGAATCTGATATTAGCACCTGGGTTGGTGATTAGGCTTAGGGACTATAGTAAGCGGTTGATCTGGTGTTGATGGTACAAATAGGAAAAACCTGAGATATGTGTTCTCAGACTAAGAATTCTTTATTATCCATATGTCGTTCTTGCCATCAAATGTATGTTCGTCTTGCATTAGTTTCTTGAACAAATAAGAACGTTGAAAAGTAGTGATTTGTGTAGAAGAATATTGTATTTAATAATTTGGATAATGATTTATGCTTTCCATTGTATAGTTTTATAAGGAAGGTTGACTCCTTAGATTACTGACGAAAGAGACTCAAAGACCTCGATGTTTGCCCAAGGTATGCTGTCTCGAACTAAACTTGCTCAGAAGAAACCTTTATTCTCTTGTTACAATTACCGTGACTGTGACCTTGACGATTTAGACCCAGAATATATATCTGTGTTAGCATCCTAAGAGCAGGTCATACACAATGTTTGCATCCTCTCCGCAAATTTTGGTCAAGGTGCGTGGCCTATAATTAAAGCTATAATGCAAAAACCAATTTCTTCTTTCAGTCACAGTGCAATTGACCTTTTAACATTTTGACCCGATAATCAATTGTCTTCTTTTATACGCGACTTTTATGCTAGCCACGAAATTAGGTGAAGATACGCAAGCGAGAACTTAAAGTTTTGCGCAGAAACCGTTATTATTATTATAGCCGCAGTGACATTGAGCTTATACCTTGTTACCCTTCTACATTACCTCAGGTACATGGCATACTCAAAGTTTGGTCTAGGTTTGTGATTTGGAACAAATGTTAATGTGCAGAAGCTATTTTCCTCCATTCGTCCGCAGAGTTTGGTATTGATCTCTCTTGTGTCAGTAATGTTATTCTTTGGGAACTATTTTTCTTCTTTTTGTCAGTGACCTTGACCTTAAGTCCACCAAATCGATATGCTTATCAGTATCGACAGTAGGGGGGTGCCAGGGTGCGGACCGCACCAGGTGACACCGTCGGAGGGGTGACACCAAAATGACTGTCTATAAAAATTTTGAATTTTTGTGCAGGAAGGAGGTCCTCGGGGTTGACACCATGAGTTACCGGACATGTCTATACAATTTTTGAATTTTTGAATTTTTGTGCAGGAAGGGTAACACCAACCCTAGTGACGTCACTGATGTTTGTTTCTTTTGTCAAAAAAATAAATTACCTGTAAAGGTTGGTGAGGGTGGGTGGTGTGGAAAACTGAAGTAGTTGCATTTACACCAAACAAATGCTAATACTAATGGAGAGAGCTTTACATCAATCCATTAAAACTGCAATAGCTGCATTTACAGCATTATGCCATACATTGCAGCCAGTTGTAGGTAATAAAGGAGTATAAGTTAAACAAAACTCACGGCAGCAATATTTTAATATGTGCATTCTTAGATGATCATAATATTTACTATGTTTTACATAGATTAATATAAAAACCCTAATATAGTAAGATAGGTTCCTTTCAAAAGATCCCTTTTTATACTGTATACAGCTTCAGGTCGAAATGGGCCTTAACTCTTATCAAAAATTAAAATCGAGGGATCAAGCTAATTTCTCAACATGTACTTCATCAGGTGATGATCTTACAAGTTTCATGACTTTCTATCAAAAACTGCCGGACTAGTCTCGTCAATAAGATTGTTATACGCCTCTTCCTCGACCTTAGGAATGGTTCTTCTGATGCTCCAACTGGCTGTGCCTGATGCTCCAACTGGATGTGAGTTCATTACAGAAAGACGCCGCTGGTATGTCTTTAAGTACCTCAACAGTAGTTGCTTATCTCTTGCCTCGTAAGAGCACAGATCACATCAGTGATCATCCTCTTCGGTGAACTTCCTAAAATGCCTTATGGCAGCTTGGCGGTCCCCTCTGTAGTCACATCGACTACAAACAAACACAAGCTGTCTGCCCTGGAGGTTGAGTGATATGGCCATTATCAGTGAATTAGCAAAGTAATAAAGTATTACGGTTTCTGAAATTTAGCTAACATGAATCAATATATATTCATCTATTTCGTGAACATACATATCTATTCGGATATCACAATTAAACAAGGTTCTTTAAATAGTGAATGAACTATACAACCTCTGACTACTTTTATTACAGTAACTAATATTTCTTAACTATCATTGAGTAGAACCAAGTCTCGTGTGCACACTTTCAACCCATTCTGGCAGGTCTGTTGATATACACGCCTTCGACATGTCATGGTGGACGACAAATGTTTTGAATTGTCGAACATCTTGCAACCGGCCCAATACTAGATACCAAAACAAATGGCTCGGTACAAGATGGAGACAACTTCTTTGTTGATGAGTTTCACACACGCTCACACACACCCACACACACACACACACACACACACACACACACACACACACACACACACACACACGGTTTTTGTGTTTTATTTGTTTGTCTTGTCTATGTTTTGTATTTGCCTTTGACAAAGACTCATTAAGAGTCGAAAGCGCTCAGGCTAGGTAGATACAAGTTTTGCACTGTTCGTTGTCGTTTATTGCATTTATCTTATTCAATCCCTGACACACGTCATCCCTTGCTGGATCCAGTGTACTTGAAAGGACTGTTATTCGCTATACGATTTGTATTCCTTATATATATATCTATATATCTATATATATATGTATATATATATATAAGTATGTTAAGTATATATATATATATATATATATATATGCAAGTATATATATATATATATATACACACACACACAAATTAATTGGGATCCAATTTACAACCATTACTTATAGATAGAATTTGTATAATCCCTAAGCCTGGTCATCAGAATGTTAAAACTGTTATTTTATATAATGGTAGCGAAAATTGTTTCAGTTGCTTTTTTATATATTAATTTATAAATACATCTAAACCGGGTGCCTTATTATTTTGAGTGTTTATATTATCTCCATTTTTCATCTTTAGTATTATTTTACTAACTGACGTATTTTTAGAATCCGACCAGATGTAAAAATCAAAGTGGGAATCAGAATCGTCATTCTAATTAAGGTTTTCAAAAGGGTAACACATTCTCTAATGATGGAAGCATATTTCTATTTTTGTTATAAATTTGACTAATAAGTTTTCAGAACTTTCGAGAATCACAAGCATTTTTGTATTATCATTTGAAACATTCACTTCTCTTGAGCAAAATATTGTTACGTATATGTAATTTAATTAATTGTGTGTTAGTTTTAAATTCTTTTTTCATTTTATTTTTGTTTCATTACATTTTATTGTAATGATTATTTTCATTGGATTTGAATCTTTTTTCGGAAAATTAACTTGACCTGGTTAGATTATAACGGTTACTTCAGCACTATTTTTAGCTCATATATTTCGTAAACATCGAGTGAAAGCGATTGGTTATTACCAAGGTCATCTTCAGTACGTGTTAGCTCTTTTGCAAACAGTTTCATTTTTAAATTCATTTCCAGCGTGAGAATTTGATTTTTAGATAGGGCTATTCTTGCCTACAAGATAAATTTCATTTTTTTTACTGGGCTGTTCAAATTAGTGGTCACGTAACTCGTTACGTGAGCCACTATGTGATCTAAAATCGCGACTTAAAACAGCCATTTGGTAGTAGATTTATTTAGTCGTATTTTAAACCCTGAGGGCTCAAGGTTTTTATTGTTGTTGCCAGTTTGTTCTGAAGTTCGTCTATTTTTGGGGATTTAATAATTCACATTCTCTAGACAACAAAACAAGTGCTTTTCTTTATGAAAATTCTGGGACAAAGACGTTTAGTGGAAATTTATTCTGGAATTCTAAGCAGAACATTATAAATTGTGTTCCAGCGAGGAATTGTTGCCATTTGTACAACGACCTCATCTGACGTCATCGCCTTCCATATTGGAATTTCGTCGAGATTCGAACCTGGATTCAGTTAGAACTGTTTAGTGATAGGATTTTTCAATTCTAGGATTAAATTTTGGATTATATTCACAAAACTGTAAGTAATATTTCCTATTTTTACATTGTTTTCTAAGTAGTTTTTTTTTTTGTTAAAATTTACAAAGCTTGTTGGCTTCACTCTTTTCTTTTGTTACTTTTGTACGAGCCTACACGTAACAATGTATTTGGACAAGATGCTTGTAGTACCTGCTCCCGCGATGCAAATATTGTCTACTACTTGATGCTTTGAAACTAATTGAACCTTTTTAGCGATAGGAGATTTTCGCTTGCCTTCATCTACAAACAACAACTGGTCTGCGTATTTTGCTGTATGTTTCTGTATTACTAAATAAATGTCTGCATTATGTATGAAAACGTACATAAGAAACAATTACAAGATCCTTCTTAATAATGTGATAGTCTTAAACATTATTTAAACATTCAAATAGTCTAATTATTGGGATCTACAAAAATTGTGCATCATCTCAAGCTGCAAATTTCTAAGATCAATATGGGAATTGGGATAAAAAAAACCAACACAAACGCCGATTATTCTGTGCAACTAGTATCGCATTTAATACATGCTTTTTCAGGGACAAAATGTTTTGAAAGAAACGGATGACGTCTTTATATTTTAAAATAACAATTACGTTATTACGTAACGTCATAAATGATATGCATCATCATAACAATTATATATATAT
>JAECUM010047965.1:0-47635 GCA_016617855.1 Megalonaias nervosa
ATATATATATATATATATATATAACATACATACTAATAAAAGGGGAAATCTCTTTGCATTCAGCGTTAGTATAACTCTGGAAGGACAGCCTTAACACAGAAATCGTTAACTTTATAAACCATGCTACTCAAAAGCATGTCATCAAAAACTATTCTTTGCATATTTATTCCATTTAGTGTCCATACTACAAAATCACTATACTTTCTGTTACTGATGGCCATCTGGCCTTGAATTTGGTAATAATATCTGTGAGTTCGTTTCAGAACTACACTGTTGTTCTCATCCTACTCACAGAAGAATTTATTATCTTTAGCACAATCAGTAGGGGAGCTCATTCTCCATTGATCGGATGAAGGACAATTTACCTCAAGCGCACATTGACCGCAATAAATGCATGAAACAAGCCCATCAGGGCTAGCACCAAGGTGGGGATAAGTTGTGTTGACAATAAGGCCACATTCATATGCACTGAAACCTTTGTGGTCCTTACTCATCTGATTAACATAGCTTCTTCTTGCAGCATGCTCATGACCACGACCCCATTTCAGGTGTTTGGTTTCAAAATCTCCCTGACAAAACATAAACTTAATTAAACTATGAGGTTCTTTAACTTGCTCATCCCTTCTCCTACAGATCTGGCCAAAATGGGAACTTCTAATTCTTTCAGCTCTTGCCTTCTCACACAATGCACTCCTGTTTTGTCCTCTTGTATTTCTCTCTATTTTTACGGTGTCATCCTCAGATACAGCAAGCTGTCAGAGTGTATTTTGGAAATGTTTTTGGCACTTGTCGCCCCAAAGGTTAGTTTTATTATGATAAGTAAAACTGGCATTTATTAGGTTGAGAATTTCAGATTTTGGTTTATTACTGAAAAATTGCAGCCAACCAGCATTTGAGTGTGCAGCCAGTCGATTGTGTCTGAAGCGGTTCTCATCAAAAGTTGGTGTAAAAGGCGCATTTTCCAAGTTGAAGCAGGTATTTTCTTCAATGTTTGGAATGTTTGTGTCAATCTGTTGTGCTTGTAACACGTGGCTTTTCAATTTCACATCTTGGGCTTTCATTGGGCTCACTTTTCTTTTTCTATGCTCATTCCATTAGCATGGCCAGGAAGTAGTGAAAATTGTGCCATCTTTTTTCTTCCATGTAATTTCTTCTAGGGCATATAGCAGTGCACCGATATGGTGACATGCCTCGCCTTCGCTTAAAAGTTAAAATTCAAATACGCATTATATTGATTGTTTCTTACTAAAAGAGAATATATTGTAAGTATGAAACAAATGCATATATACATGCACGTTGTTTTCCCCAGTAACATAATAAAATGCATCTTGATGAAACTCAGTATGTTGATAATGAAACCTGTTCACAATTACATGCTTTCATATAAACTATGAATGTCATGATTGTACTGAATTCTGTTGATGAAACTAAATACAACACACATTAGAAGGGCATGAGTCTTTACAAAGCCGAGTTTTCACTGTTCAGTCCACAATTGAAATTCACTTGTAATTAGCATTACTTTTCAGGCAAAACGAATATTCCCTCCCCCACCCCCATGTTAAAATTAGTTTCTAATTATTGTCTTCCTTTCTTCTTGTTTGTTAACAGATATTAACTCCAGTTAACCTTGACATTAAAGGTAGAATTGTGTTGTTGTCGTAAGTCATGCACTGATTTGATGTTTAATAACGTAGACAAATCACATACCCTGCTGTACAATCGCAGTCGGCTGATGTACCTTCCCAGCGACGTTTGACAAACAAACCCATACATCGTGTTCAGGGTTTTGTCTCTGTTGTGATGTGGGAATAGATGGAATCACTTTGCATCAGACGATACAGTGGCTGCATTCCTCTAAAATATTCTTGTACTCCAAGGAGTGTACATGTCTGTCTTCCAGATAGGCCTTCGATCTCACCTAACGTTTGCATTTTATAGTAAGCACCAGGTAATTGTAAATGTTATTGTCAGTAAACCCTGGAATAGTTGAAACATCACTTGTCCAGTTTCCGAATGACTCTAGCTCTGGACCTTTTACCCATAGTGGGTTGTCATTTTATCACAACGTCTTCTCTCCTGCTCGCTCCAGTCTTATCCGTCTAATTTTTCTAAGTCTTTCAATTTCAACTTGGTCACACCTTTGGGATTATTAATCGTTTCCTTTTTGTTACCTGTTAACAACTGTCCATGCCCACGAAGGTAACATTTCAGCTCTTTGATTGTGTACCTGTCAATTGTTTCGGTGTTAATATATTTATCCATTGCTCGTTCCATGTACTTGCCGTGAGTTCTAAGTATGGTGCGCCGCGCTCTAGCGGACAGGGTAGGTAACTGAGTTTTCACATTTGTCTATAGTGGTTGTTTGATTTTGAAGAGTTGCACTGTATGTTCTGAATATCAATGTGCTTGACAAGGCACACACTCTAATAGACTAATGCAATTCACGTTTTCATGCCTAACAAATTCACACACTCTGATTAATATAGACAAATGAAATTGAAGAGTACTTGTGCTTAACAAAGGTATACACTCTTATCAATAATCCAATGAAATTCAAGAGTACACATGCTTAACAAGGGCACTCAATGATTAATATAGACTAATGAAATTCAAGAGTACATTTGCCTTACAAAGACACACACTGATTAAGTGAGACTAACGACACTCGAGACTGCATGTGCTTAACAAAGGAACACACTTTTATTATCATTTTATTTCTTTGCACTTTCAGATGTTTCATAATTTTATTAGATTGCATACAGTTGTTTGTTTTACTATAGCAACATACAGAGTCATTCCATTAATGCAGATCATCCAAATGTACAAAAAGCATGATCAGTACAATTCCATTGTTTGTCATGTTTCATAAAAATATCAGAACGTTTATTGTTTCAACACTTAACCTACCCCTGTTATTAAAACAGACATACAAGTTAGTGATGCCTCCCAGTCAGATATGGGGCTGGGGGCACTTTAAATATGTAAATATGAACGTGGTACATATTTTCTTATTCGGATTGAAATTCATGGTCTAACGTGCCCACAAATAGTACAAATATTTGTATTCCACACATGTACGGTGATTCAATATGGGTATGCACACACACATACACACAGACACAGACACGATCGCTTGCTTCGAATGTAAGAATTTTGGGGAAGTCACATTCCAGTCAGGGGTGTGACCTATTCAGGTATTTTTTAAAAATCATTTGAGCAGGTTATATTCATGAAAATACAATAATTGTCTCCCGTTGACCTTTGAATGTACAACCGTATATACGCCGCTTTTTACTATATTCCCGTAGTAAATGTATGGAAACTCCATGATACTGCAACTCCGATAACTTCAAATTTCTAGTAAACGTATGGAAACACTGTGATATTAAAATTCCGATAACATGAACATTCAAGTAAAGGTATGTAAACACCATGATATTAAACATGGATAACCTATATTTCTAAATAATGAGGATCGAGTCACGAGTCTTAAATATGTGATTTGGACTTATTACGGGATTATCTGAAAGGTAAATACTCAAATGAAGTTCCTTGACTAGCCCTACCACAGACAGTTCTGTCCCATTTTTAATTGGAAAAATAACCTTGACAAATTATTGCTATCATTTTGGAGTGTCATACGTTTTCTAGTCCATACGTCATTAGCTCTATTTATTAGAATGTTATCAATAAGCTGAAGAGTCGATAATCAGATTTCCTAGCAGAAGTAGTCAACAATAAGCAGACTACCATCTAGAATTGTTATCAGCCCCTAACTACCTTAGAAGAACATTTGTCAACCCAGACTAAAATTAATGATTTCCAAAATGAAATATGCGTCTGTCCCAGTCCCCATTTTCAGCTTTTGATCCAAACATCACAACAGTGTGATGTGTTACATTAAATTTGACCACTCCGTCGCACGTTGTCACACTGTATTACATGTTATCATATGATGAATTTATTCTATGGAATTTAACAGCTTCGATGCTGACTTGTATTGTGAATATCTACATGCATTTCCCGTTTGGAAATTAAGGCTTATGTATATGTATCTGAAATAGTAACTCTTACAAGTGATCTCTGTAATAATCCCACTCATTAATGTTTTGCATACATTATTGATGACTAAACTGTCTGAATTGTTTTTTAACGCCCACATCATTAAAGTTATCATTGCGTTATGGATGTCTTGATAGTCTTTTCAAGACCTATCATTAATGTTTAGCATGCATTATGATGTATAAATTGTCTAAGGTGTTTTTATACCACACCATCAATATTTACCGTGCATTATGCATGTCTAAATTGGTCAATTATCTTTTCGTGCACCATCATTAATGTTTTCCAATCATTGTGGATCTCTAAATTGTATGAATTGTCTTTTCAAGCCCCATCATTAATGTTTTCCAAACATTGTGGATACCTAAATTGACTGAATTGTCTTGCCATGCCATCATTGATGATTCCCAAGCATTATGCATTTCTAAATTGACTGAATTGTCTTTCTACGCCCATAATTAATGTGTTCTATGGATTGTGGATGTCCAAATTATCAACAGTGTCTTTTCATGCCCCATGATTAGTATGTTCGATGGATTGTAGATGTCTAAATTGTCTAAAGTATCTTTTACATGACCGGTAAACTTTACATTAGGGTTTCTATCTCAAAAGTTTTAGATTCATGGTAACATTCACTAAATAATGTAATTCCCTAGAAATACAAAGTGAACATATAAAAGAAACTGTCAGTGTTGTAAATTCTATCCCAAACAGTCCTAAATGTTCATACTCAAGTCCCAAGTTATAGCGGCCCGAAATAATTCTAGAATTGAATATGCTGACGTGCCAATAGTTTTGGGTGAGCTGATGTGCCAATGGTCTTCAAGTATCACCATGATATAACCAGAAAGTCCTTAAATTATTCACAATAATCCTACAACAGTGTTTTTGTACAAAAAATCAATAAACATCTTTCAATTCCAACGTATAATTTATATAAATATTTCCTCTCAAAATAAAACTGAGCACAACTACAAGACTGATTCCACTCGACAGCTTTTAAAATAGGATTGATTCATTAATTTAGTTTTACGGCGCACCAGCCGGTCTTAGGCTATTTAGCGCCATACTTAAGGTTATACATAACATTAACAAGAGTTGATAAAAAATTTCTTATCAACCAGCGATAATAAAAGCAAGCAGTTAAAAGCAAAACGATGAGATGGCAAGGGTAATATATAAAGCTTCCAGATCAACGGGCAATGTCAGTAGCGTGTGTCAATGAAGATTCAGGGTGATTTTAATAGCGCGATATGCTTATTTTATTACCATTATGGGAATTTTGGAATCTGATAAGACGATGCTGTTTAAAATACGTTTGCTTCCGATGTATTGCAGAGCAATGTATATTGATCTGATTTCGGCTGAAAAAAAATCGTTTTATCATTTGGTAAACGAACTTTTTGTGTGTGTTGTCCACTAACGAAGGCTGCAGCAGCCTTTTCATCACCTTTGATCCAACAGCATAGATTGTTGTGCAGTTTTAAAATTCGGTGAGGAATTCATGATAAGAGTTGTGGATGATGGAAGGGTTTCTCTGATATTTTCCATCGTGAAGCGTAAAAAAGCACTTTGTTTGGTTGTGTAGCCAGGAAGGACTTTCGGAGGTAGGCGTTTTCTTAATTTTAATAAGATCAATGTTTGTAATGCCCAGGCTGGATGATATTCTAATGTCAAAAGAAGATATGGCGTTTGGTTTATTTTTACTGGAATATCGTGAAATGTTTTAATATTTTGGATATTTTCAGTATGTGCTTTACGTTCCCACTCTACAAGCAGACTACATGATATAAGTTTTGTAACACTTCTGGGTTTGCCGACTAATCCAAGTATAGTTTTTTTCGGCCATAAATGGTGATAGTGCGGCAAGTGGTTTAGCTTCATCTTTGGATTGGATAATCTTGAAGCGAGGAAAGGTTCCACGCCACAAGGCTCATCATCAGAGTCTCATATGGATTTTTTTCTCTTAAGTTGAGTTGTTTTGTGTTGATTTTGCATTTTGTTGTTTTTTTAGTTATTTCGTCACCTGTGCTCACCTACTCCCCACGGAGACCAACAAGGGGACACTTTACAAGTGCCAGAGATACACAGATGGTATACTCAGCAGGTACGATTACCTCCCGATTGACCCGTTAAGCCATCGCCTTCTAGGAAGTCTTCTGAGAATAGGAGCAGGGAAAAATAAAGGTCAACGTTGATATCAAGAGAGATAGTTGTAGAGAGATAGAGAAAGTGAGCGAGTAAATTAAGACCTCCTACGGCATGGCGTGACCAGCCAATTAGTTGAGACCGGGCCCTCCCGACCACTCGTCTAGAAGAAGTTGAGGCCAAAAAAGTTGATTGCATTGGAAAGCCTCTGCTCAACTAGCATGATCATTTCCTCCACCGACAAGGGACGCAACCCACGGCAAACAGGTTGCCTCTATTTAGTCACATCTTACGACACGTTGTGAGGACACGTCGGGCCAATTCTACAACGCGAGACCCGCAGGGGGAGAGGCTTTTGGACAACGCCCCTCTCCACCCTAGTGGACGCTGCTGAAGAGTTGACAACAATTCATGGGTTTGAGGCATTCACTTAACAGAAGTAAGAAGATAAGAAGAAACTCAAAGTGAGCAGAACTGTATGTCTCATTATCTGGGGATTCCAGTTTGGCTTAGAAACCCATTTTGATAAGACTATATGGAGTCTACTTCGATCTAATAGAGGTCTTTCCAAACTTACTACTTAAATACCCTAATATTGACGTACAAATAAAGGAGTCACTTTGTCCTGTCTATTTTGGGATACTTTAATTCATTTTATGGGCGCTTAGTACACTAAACTTAAAAAATATAATATACGAAAGTTTTGTTTCTCCATAGATTAGCGTGATTATAATTACAATTGTGGCTAACACAGACTTGTCAATACGGAATAGCTCGATTTAGTAACTATGCAGACTATGACCTTAGTACGCAAGCCATTTCAGGTACAACGTCAATGGTTGACGTTTGGAGCCGCAAACCGAACCCCATTTCCAACATTCCCTAGCTCTGACCATTAAGATGAAAGCGTGGTATATTTCCTATTCACCTACCAAGCAGGTGTCCCGAAATGCGTGTATTACGGAACGGGCTGACGTCATATGGATCTGTTTTACAGACTTGCCGTCTGACTCTGCGTAAATACAGCTTGTAATGTGTGAGTGATGGATCAAGTCTCACTCATTATTTACAGTCACTGGGGGCCTATATTCCCGCAAGATGACTATAATTAGTCAATACATACAATATATGCATACACGCGTATGAAAGGAAAGGCCCCATACGCTTCCCTGCGGTCAGTTAAATATCTTGCATTAGCGAAAATATGCTCGTCGCAAATGCGACTTTAATCTTGTATGTTCTCCAGCAGATATACTGTGTCAAGGTAAATGCGTGAAACGAAACTGTAAAAGGATTTAAAATAAAAGCAATAAAATTGTATAATGCTGAAAACACATTACTTGTATTTTAGAAGAAAAAAAACAACAAGTTGTCACGGAAATGATACAAGGTTTACTGTGTGATTGGAACAAAGTTCAGAATCAAACTTCATGTATTATATACATGTCCCATTTTCGTCTTATGTCCATGTGAGAAACATAATGACGTAATTGGATCAATTCAAACATATAATATAGAAAAAACAGTTTGTAATATATCATTTTCTGCAATTAGAAGTCATTCATTGAAATCAATTACTATTTCAATACACATAAGTTCAAGAATGCCACAGTAATGGAGTTTTTTGTCTGAAAAAACAAAAGCCTCTTCGGAGATGTCATCATTTCTGTTATTAACATAACCATGTCCAACAGCGAAGTGACTGTTAGATATTGGATATTATGATCTAATCGGAAACTTCTCTCGGTGCTATAGATAGATGTGATCATACTTTTTGGGACATCAAATTTTTGTGTAAGCAGGTACAAAAACTGCTTGAAGGAGAATAATTCGTCAAATATAAGCAAAGCTTAACGTTTACGGTCCCTCTTATTTATGTTTTATACTTACATAAAACTTGACTATTTTATCGTCATTATTCATAATATCCATACTATGGACTTATTATTTGCAATAATACTATTACAAGCACCTTCAGGTTCCCTCACTGGTCTTTGCTTCAGTTTATCGTATAAGCATTTTGTATCACTATTTTCGGCCTCCCTGACGTGTGTTTATTTCTTACTGATATTCGCCTTTTCATCAGTTGAATACCAGGACACTTTGCACACAAAGGCTATGGATTCGTTTGTTTTAGTAACCATGCTGCTATTCCAAGGATTCCATCTTCCACATAAACATATACTTCGGAGCTAATCAAGCTAGTTTCAGTAATCCGTCTGCAGATACCTTTGTTTTCATCGGCCTTTAGAGGTATTCGCTCACTCGTCATCAGGTCTATTTACTGCAAACTAATATTCTTTCCACGGTGCCTTATGTATGCATGATAAAAATAACATTTAAGTGGTGATGGTTGAGATGCATTGATTACGTTTCCAGATAAGCCTATAACCATCCTCAGCCAGTGTATATAACCTACTGGATACAGACTTCAAGACATTGATTAGGCTTATTTTAGTTCCACTACTAATTTTGAATCGTTACATCTGGATGTGGACAGCCAATTGAGATTGCTTGTTGTCGACAATGCTTTGAAAGGAAAAGTCCACAAATTGAAGCTTCTGTCGTTACAGGAGCTTCAGCTAGGTGTTCATGAAGCAAGTTTCCTTGGTAAAAACTTTCTAGACACTCTAGAAGGAAAAAAGCTTCTATACCTCGATACACATTATGTCAATATAGCGGGATTTTCTTTAAATTAGGACTTTCAAGAGACATTACACAGAATAAGATATTTCAATAGATCATATTCCAAACGTTCCTGGTATGGAATCAAACGAAGCAACATCGATAATTATTTTACAAACCTGGGGGTTGCAGATTTTAGCGGATATTAAAGTCACGTGCCGAGTCCAACAAAAGGAAAAGTCAAATCGTCCAAATGTAGCGTGCATAAAGAATTCAAAAATAGTTTCCTTGATAATGAGGTGATATCTGAAAGAGCAGTACGCCTGCAATATGAAGAGCAAATTACTGAATGCGACTGTGATCGTTTGGAAGTCTTTGAATTAGTAATAACAGAGTGGTTCATGTCAAAGTGACCATGACAGGAGTACATTGTTTTCTTGGACTGGTAAAGCTCGACTTTTTCAAGAATGGCATGGAGTACTTATCACCATCAGTGATAAGTAGTTTCTCTGTACTGAAGATCTTGGACATGTCTGAAAACCAGCTGCATACAATGCAACATGTGGACGATTTCAGTAACTTAATGGCCGGGAACTCGATACTTGAAGTATTATTTCTCCGAAAAAGAAGCCAGCTTAGTTCAATCCCAAACAACTTGCACATTTCGAATACCAGATTTATGCTTCTTGATTGAAACGAGAATGACATTATTGAATTTAGCATGGACTTTAGCCATATCTTGAATATGAAAATCATAGATTTAGGCAAAAATCAGCTAGCGGCTCTGACTTCTAATACGTTTCAAAGATTGGAAGTACTGTTTACATACCAAGAAAGAAAAAAGAAAGTTCCTTTAATAACAATCTGCTTTTGCAGTCGCTTGATAGGAAAAGTATTGCAGAGAGGTATATAGATATATATATATCGTTACGATCCCAATGTGTGTTTTAGTCTTGAAGTCTTGAAGTCAAATATAACACAGTTCCACAATACCTAACGCTAGATTTATCCGAAAATCCTATCGAATGCAGTTGTGAAAGTGATGGTTTTCTGAAATGAGTTGTCAATACGAAGATGCGATTCATCAATGGGGAACGTTTGATTTGTAATTATGGAAATACGAGGTCTCTTCTTGACATGTAATTACATGAAAGTGTTGCATTTGATTGTTTGCTTCTTTTCCTTGTCATCAAGTCTATTTCAGCCACTCTTTCCGTCATTGTAAGTTTAAGGATCGTAATTCTTTTGGTTCGTAAGGTTCGCTTAAATCATCGCAAGCAGGAAATAATTGATATTTTAAAAAGGGAGATTAGAAAACGTGATCATAATTTCAGTTACGTGGCATTTATTCCGTACTGTAGTCATGATTCACGATGTCGTTGAAAACAATATATTACCAGCTCTTAGGACCTCCCTAAGGAAAACACTGAATGAGGCAAGGAAGTTCTTTGTACTAGAATGGAAAGTTTCATACCTGGCACGCTCGTCATAGATATAGATATTGATAGGAGAACAGACAGATATATCACAGGCCTGGACAACAGTTAAAAATCAGATTGTTAATTGTACCAGAGCAACGTGATCAAATAACGAGGTGCACTTTTTTATTCATCTACCGTTAGATCTTGTTTGTGATAGAATAATTACTGCAGCTGCGGAAACCCCGAATAAACAAATGCAAGATCAACATCGAACGCCAGGTAATTTAATTCCATTGCTTGAAGTGAATCTGCCGTAATAACCATGACATATCTGCACAACTAAATTGATCATGTTGTTGAGAACGTATAATGATCTCTTCTTGTTTTTTATTCCATATATTCCTGACAAATTACCCGATCCTAACTTAATCAAAGTTTCAAATATGGATGGGCAAGACCCTGTGTAAGAACAGGATACTGAGGTAGGTTGGTAAGAGTTGACATCTTTATAACAGTGTTTTTGTCTTATTTCGGAATGTACAACTTTCATCAAGGTAATCATTTGTCTTTGTGACTGACATTACTTATGATATTGGTTTACACATGTTGCACCACGAAGTTCTTATCACAGACGACAAGGCGAGAAATCAGGAATTGAGAGAATTTAGTTGATACAGTGTCCCCTCTTGTATCAGTACTTATCATCTAATTAAATAAAAATTACCTTCTCTTAAGTGGAATTGTATTACACCAAAATGAAAAAACTGTTCCAATATTGTTTCACATGTGTGGAAACATTTTATTGACAAGAAAGCCTTCGTAGTATGCTAACAAGGATTTCACAACTAATCTAAAGTTCCTGCCCTGTTAAAAACTTTTTTAATTTTATCATTTTCCTCCCTTTGATGAAGCAAACTACAAATTTAATGCTTTTACATGCGTGCAGAAAATAATACAATTTAATTCATTATATGTATGTATGTATGTATGTATGTATGTATGCATGCATGTATATATATATATATATATATATATATATATATATATATATATATATATATATATATATATAACATATATATATATATATATATATATATATTATTATCAAGATGTTTTTAAGTTCGATTTGTGTTAAACGAATGTATTATATATAACCCCTGTATGTTTTTCTTCCCTAGGCTTTCATTTAAATTTTGGGGAATTTATTTAGTTTTACTTAGGCAACGATCTGTTTTTTGCATCCATGTTTCTCACGACAAACCTTGCCGGAAAATTAATAAATTCTTGAAACATTAAATTTCAAGATTGTTTAATTGAATTCGTAATTCAAGGATTGCCATAACATTATTGTGTTTGAAAGAACGAAGTGATTTTTTTGTCCTTGTTTTAACTCCGTGATATCTTCAGGATCAAGACCAAACTCGCGTCTATTTTGTTTTGTCATATAGCTGATAGCAAGCTAATTTTTGTCGTTACCATGCTGTGGGCTGGCACTTCAGGTACATCCTGTAGTTGATTATAAATCATCGAATCACCAGCACAGTAATTGATAATAGTACCTATTTTAGTTCCATCTGGTAGGATTGCATTTACCCTGCTGGCTAACACACATTTTCTGGTCCTATCAACAATTATAAAATCAAGTTCTGCATCGTTCCTCATTAACCTTGTCCAATTCCGCTTGTTGTCAGATGAAGCTTCATGTGCAAATCTGCCAAAGACTTTTCGTCCCATATCCTTTGCAAACGATATCTCTTCCTTATCTTTGCTTTCTGGTTTTGGTAGCTAGACCCTCTTTTGTGGTCGATGAGAAATTATTGCCTCACTCACTGTCATCAATGTCAGCATCCACTTGTCAAACATGAACCCCAATAAAACTAGTTGAGCCCAGCCGTGTTTAGGTTCTACTCGGTAGTTTAGCGGATTTATCTCCGGGTCTGGTTTATTAAAAGGACCACCAAGCCAAGCAAGATTGATTGGATGAATATGTTTTGCACAATCAGATGATGTGGTCTCGGAAAATCCAGTCAATGGGATCCATCGTCAGTTGACCAATTACTGCAACTCGGGTATTTTCGTGCATCGGATGACTAAATCGCTTAAAATATGTGTCTCATTCGACATTTCCAAGAAATCTTGCATGATAAGAAGTTACCATACCAACGTAAATTACATCATGGGGATTTCATGTTGTGTTCCAAAGGCAACGTTGTATATCCTCAATAACAATAAAGACCAAAGTTGTATGTTATGGATTGCTTTCTTTTTTTTTCTGTGCAAAGTGAACAACGACAGATGACATTGTAAAACAATTATTGTGCTATTCAGCTACGACATCTTTGCCCTCTGTGCGTTTTAATACTACCAGAGTCATCTGTTCATGAAGAGATTCTGAGCGTTAATCTTGCCAGATGGTAGAACGAGTTGATCAAACCCGCCATTGGATTCTGCATCACTGTGAAACATCGAGGCTAATACTGGATCGTTTATGATAATAATATAAATACACTAAAAATATTACCGTTATAAAATCTGGTAGTTTCTGAGGCGACAATTTTATAATGATTTCAGTCCACGCATGGGCGTTGCGGTTGACTCTTATCATTGTGGCACCTTTCGTTTGATAATTGACGCAACTTTACAACACTCATCGGTTATTATTTTACTGCTATCGGAATCGCTTTTTTTTCTACCACAGCAATATCTTCTATTTTGACTCCCTTCTCTCTCACACTTTCGGCACATTCGCTCATCTCTCAGCACGGAATTATGCTAGTCCATTTCCTCATCGCGTGTTCATAAAATGTTGAGCTACAAAGATTAAGAAACCAGTGCACATCGGTTGAAGAGCATCAATATTAGGTTCGTTTAACGTAAACATGGAGTAAAGTATGGCCGTCACAGGATATTTTTTAAACAGCCTGTCAACGCCTGTCAGCATTCCCCGGTTCGAATTTTTATCTAAAACGGCCATGTGCTGGTTACGCTGGGCAATCAAGGCGAACCACATCATTTCTTTCGTATTTGACAACATATTTTATCCTAAACACGGATATCTTATCATTAATCATACTTGCCATCTGTCATTCTTCGACGCATTGATGAAAACATTGTCACGTGGATCAATCCTAAGATTATCAATCCGGAACGTTGACCAAACGTGATCGATCTTGCCGAAACTCCTCCTTAGCCGCGCAGATATACACTTGTAATTGTAAATCATATGATATTTTGGGGCTTTTTTCTTGTCGGTTACTCTATCAAAATCAAACCTTGTAGTAGCCTTCTGGGGCTTGAACACAGTTAATCTTGCAAACTTCTTCTCTGTTTCTAAGACCTTATTCTGATTTCTCTAATTTTCTTGGGCAAGATTTGATCGAGGATAAGGGACCTTAATTCCAGTTAGCTGAAAATATTTCTCACTTAAGTACTTTGTGACATTCCACCAGCTCATTGTATAACTAAAGTATATGCATATTCAATTAAAGATTGTGTAGGTTATTATATAATGATGTCACGGCACAACTATAAAACTGCTTTAAGTGGCTGATGATGGGATCGAAAACTCCGTGTGAAAAACATTGTTATTGTTAGTACTGCGGGTATAATGTTGAAAACATTCAGAGGTTGCTTGACTGATTGACTGATTGATTGATTGTATTTTTGCGGCGCAGCATCACTGTTAGGCTATTTAGCGCTATACAAAAGGTTATATGTAGGATTATTTAAAAGAGATAAAGGTTTCTTATGAACCAGCGATATAAAATTCAAACAGTTAAAGGAAAACGATAGGATGGTGAGGGTGACATATAAAGCTTCCCGATCAATGAGGAATGTAAATGGTGTGTGTTAATGAAGATTTAAATTAAAAGGTATGAACCTTAGATATAAATAATAAGGTTATAGTATAAACGTTTTATCTTAAAATAAATGTTTACTTCCTTGCGGAATTTCCAAATACAAGAGACATTTATTGCATCAAAAAGTTCCTTCATGTCAGCACACTGTAGTACTGATCGAGCATAGATTGGAGGTCGAAATAATCCATCATAAAGTGCTTAACAGTGAATGGTTCATTGCAAGACGCGCACTCTGGTGGGTCTTGGTCATTTAGCATGTGGGATTGGGTTATATGAGTATGGCCAGTTCTAATTCTTGCAATGACTACCTCCTCCCTACGGATGGTTCTATAGGAAGGAATCCATTCTCCAAGCGTTGTCTTGACGGCATGAAGTTTGTTATTTACTTCATCATTCCATGATGCTTGCCACTTCTGACGTAAAGACGCTTTGATAATAGGTTTAAAATCAGTACACGGTATTTTCAAATCAGATGTTTCTAGGGATAGGGACATTTTAGCAGCTCGTTATATAATTAAAGTAAATGCATATTCAATTAAAAATCTTGTAGGTTATTATATAAAGATATAGCTTTAAGTGGCTGATGATGGGATCAACAACCCCATGTGAAAAACCTTGTTATTACGATTACTGCGGATATAATTTTGAAACAATTCGGAGGTAATGGTTAGAGCCAAGACCTAGCATAAGATATTGTGTGGATAGTAAAGCTAATTCTGTGCATTGTGTTCAATGCGGTGGCAGAAAATGCAGAGCGTTGAAATGGTGCTTTAAGAAAGAAAAGGTAGTGGGGCTGAGGCCGCCAATATTAAAGATTGTACAGATTATCTCAACATAAAACATGCTACCTGCAAAGATTCGCTTTGATCGGCGGGTGATTAGTCATACTTTAGTTATGTAGAATTAGTAATTTGAAGAAAATATGAAATATATATCAATGGAGCAAGTATAAGTTGATGATTTATTCCGCAGACATTCCTGTCGCTGTGGTGTGATTTGAAATTTCCGTTGCAAACGACCCATAGGCTTTATTAGTAAAACCGGTTACATAAGAGTTAGTGTTAAGGGAATCGAGAATGGCTATCATATATTTGTTTATGAATGAATTAACGGCTTCATTAATAACATCATATTAATGGTGATAATACCGGTAATCGGATAGAAAATCTCCAGGCCATTAATAAGCATGAGAATATGAGGCTGGGTAGCACTAGCAAATACATAAAGAAACATACGCGAATGGTTGGCCTGATGAATTTATATACCGCAGAAAGAAAAGAATTTCCATCAATATCCTCTGCTGCAAAATATTTTGATGATCATCCAAATTGAGTACAGAGTGTAGCTGATGGTACATCTAATTCAGCTCGATCAAAGCAGTATAATCAAAACATAAGATTGCAGGATGTGCATACTGTGCGACCGGTTGCAGAGTTATACTACTCCGCTAAAAACAGAAATGAATGCAATGACGCATTCAGCTTAGTCTTGGTGCGTAAATACCCTGGCTGGGCGTGATCTTCTACTGTGGACGGTGCCAAAGCTTTGTTTAACTCGATGACCCCAGACAATTACGTCTTACTAAGTTATTGTTCAGTCAGTCGTGGTTCTAAGAGACTCCTGGGTCTGGAATCACTTATATATACTAACACAAGATTACGCTCAATAGCACTCTGCTTTAGCTCATATTCCGTGATATAGATCTTTGATAAACTAGTAATTGTGCCAATTTGGGCTCAATAAACCGACTATTGGATGCCTTTATCGATGCAGGAAAGCTGATGTTGAATTCAGCTGCCAGTCATTATTGTATCGATGACGGCACTTGCAAAAATAGTTTAATAATAGTCTTTGATTTCCTGGTGTCATTAAAGTGTTTCATTTGACGTTCGGCCAACGATATAAATTATTTGGGGGTCTCAACGCTGTTAATTTCCGAAATATTGTTGTTCAACAGTTCTTTTCCGATGAAGATTATTTCTTTTCATATCTGAAGAGGTGTCAAGGTAATACTGGCCTGCTGATTTGACATTTGACACAACATCATGAATGGTTCATTGACATGTTTGGATGGCGTTCAACGCCAATTACTTATTTTCCACAGGTGCATCGACGACCTTCATTCGTCCATCAATGCCTTTTATCTGTATTATTCTGTCTCATGATATCACAGCCATTGCTGTAACCAGTAGCTGTGTCTCCGAGCGCTCCTAAACGAGCTTGAGATTACATGACAACGACAGATTCTCTAATTAAATTCAAATGTTCCAGTGAGAAATACTAGATTGGATATAATGTTGTGAAACCCCGCTGAGATACCCGTAAACACGAACTAACATTCAAGTCACGTCCCATAAATCACAGGATTAGATAGGAAATGAAAATAGTTAAAGAAAAAAATAAAGAAATAAGCAAAACTGAGGGAAAAGACAAAAAAGCAATATGGCAGCAGAAAATGCTGCTTAAGAGCCCACGCCTACCAGGTAAGTAATAAAATCAGTGAATCTTCCAGACAGGCGGAAGTGATAAATAGACAAGAAACTCACCTGAACGACATTATAAACCTCCAAAATATTTTAGGATATTATACTCAAAACAGCATTCGGCTACCGTTGAAAGATCGGATTAACAATGGTATCATAATAGAAAACTATTATGTGCTAGAAACATGACCCCCCTCAGGGTTGGACATTCAAGCGATAGAATCTTAGTAACTTAACCACCATGTAATAATCGTTCACATATATGAACCGTATGAAAACCATAGCTGTACATTGGATAACATTAATAAAATAACAAAAGAATTTTGAGAATAGGTAATAATATGTGGGGATTTAAAAGCCCACAATCAAGTATCGGGCACAAAACGTCTGGTTATAAAGGTCTGATTTTAGAACAAATGGATACAAACTAGTAATCCAACATGACGGATCATACACCCGATTTAAATGACATTACGAGACAAACATCGGTTCTCGACCTGTCACTATGCACGCCAAAATAGCACGGAGAGCGGAATGGCAAGCTGACGATACGGACACTCTAGGGAATGACCGCTTTCCGATGAAAATAGAAATATAAATCAAAACTACCCCAACTGATACGGGGTATATATCCAGATAGATACAGACTGGTTTGAAAATATAAATACCAACACCATAGCATCGGAGTAGTTATTCCCCAATAAAATATATAATTTGAAAGAAGACTACATTAACGACTGCGCCATCTGCACTGCATAATTGATGACGCTGTTAGTAGCGATAAATTACTTCAGAACTAAACCAATAACCGAAGCAGTAATTATAAGGAATTAGCACACTGTACTAGATTCCATGATATCCGACCAATCAGAAAGCAGAAATTGTTCTTGCCACACCAAATAAATGGAATTAACACCTCAACCCAACATCAAAGAAAATACCCTTCCCACACACTCAGCCGCTTTCAAGTGTCATAAATCATCATCCAGTGTCTCACCACTGTACGCTGATGACACCCAAATATTCAAATCTATCCACCCAACAGAAGTTGATGCTACCGTTCTAGGTGTAGAGAGGTGCATTTCCGATGTGAAATCATGGATGACACGTAACAAGCTGTAGATGAATGATGAGAAAATGATGATAAAACAGACGCCATTCTGATTACAACACAAAGACTTTCTCATTTACATCCTTTACCTCAAACAATATATATCAACATCACCAACATTAAATTCACACGGTCAGTACGAAAAGTAGGGGTTGCTCTCGACAGTACTCTCTCCTTGCACCAATATGTCATGAACATATGCAAGGCTGCATATCTTGAGCAGAGACGCATCAGCTGCATTCGCAATTATCTTTCAGTTGAGGCCCTAAAGTACTTGCGTGTTCCTTAGTAGTTTCAAGACTGGACTATTGTAACACAATTCATTCTGGTGCGTCTCAATATCTACCCCAGAAACTTCAAAAAGCTCAAAGCACAGCTGCTCGGACCATCCTTAAAGTACCGCGATCAGAGCACACGTCACCCCTGCACATCTGTAAAATATACAAGGTAGAGCATATATATGCAAACTAACAGTCCTAACAAACAACCCAACCCTACCCTGAAATAAACTCAACAAAAATGAATATAGCACACACAACACATTTATCAAATTGGACTTTCGTTCCGACCTAGGAAAACCACCTTCAGTCAAAAACTGGTGGCACTGGGAGGAACGAAATTGACATGCAAACCTACAATGACCAAATTTATTTCTCTCTCTCATTCTTTAACTTAAACCAAAGACTTAGTTCGCTGCATTTAAATCATCGCATTTACTTGTATTTATTGGTCTTCACCAACGTATCTGTGTATCTCCTAGGTGTGCTTGAATGTGAATCAAAAGTTAAAAGTTAAATTAAGTTAACAAAACAAACTTTGTTATCATAACTGGTGGTGAGATTAAATGTTAGGGTGTTGATTGATTGTATTTGTACGGCGCACCAGCACTGTTAGGGGTTTTAGCGCTATGCAAATGTTATATGTAGGATTAATTAAAAATTAATAAAAGGTTTCTTATCGACCGGCGATAAAAAATTCAAATATTTAAAATCAAAACGATAAGATAGTAAAGGCAATATATAAAACTTCCCAATCAAGGTGAATGTAAATGGTATATGTTAATCAAGATTTAGAAGAAAAGGTACTGAATATAAAGGGCAGTATATACGTTACTTAAACATAATCAAGGTGATAGTATACAAATTATAGTTTAGAATAAATGTGTACTTCTTTCAGGAATCCTATAATACAAGAGACGTATATTGTATCAAAAAGTTCCTTCATGTCATGCACATTGTAGTACTAATTGCGCGTAGGTAGCAGGTCGAAACACTCTATCATAAATATGTCTGGGTAACCAATAGTATACTATATTGTGGGAGGTACTCAGCTCAATATATTTGACGAGAATATTGGTTAATAATGAGTTCTAAATACCGATAGTGAGTCGGAGAAGATAATGTTTTTTTTTAAAAATACATTTGCTTTCGATATATTGCAGAACAATTTCTATTGCTCTGAGTTCGGCTGAAAAAATCGATCTACCATTTGGTAAGCAAACTTTTACTGTGTGTTTCCCACTAACGAAAGTTGCAGCAGCATTTTCCACATCCTTTGATCCATCCGTATAAATTATTGTGTAGTTTTTAAATACGGTGAGGAGTTCATGATAAGAGTTGTGGAAGATGGAAGGGTTTGCCTGCGATTTTTTCCATCGTGTAGCGTAAAAAGTAATTTTGTTTGCCTAAGTAGCTAGGGAAGTGTTTCGGACAAGGATGCTTTCTGAAGTTTAGAGATATCAATTTTTATACTGTGAAGGCTGGATGATATTCAACCCCAAAGGAATGTATGACGTTTGGTTTATTTTCGTATAAGGTTTTGTATTTGGTTTGAATAACAGTCGAAAAAGCAGGGTTCAGAGGGTTTGATCTTAATTTGAGAGAACACTGTATATAAAGCATTTCTCTACGATGTGATAAAGGTGGTTCGTTCGCTTAAGCGAGAGGGCTTTCACGTGGGGATGTCTTAAATGCTCCCAGAGCGAGTCTTATTCATTGATGATGAATTGGGTCAATCATCTTCAAGTATGACTTTCAAAATGAACCAGAAACAATGCAACCATAGTCCAGTTTGGAGCGAATAAACGTTATATATAAGTTGAGGATGACCTTTTTATCAGCATCTCAGTGAGAGTGCGCTACTACTTTAAGTAAATCTAGGGATTTCAAGGATTTAGCTTTCATGTTGTTTAGAAACGGAATAAAAGTAAGTTTTCTGTCGAAGATAATACCTAAAAACTCAGTGTGTGAGTTTAGGTCATGATGATGTCTTCGTAGCTCACAGAAATGCATGCAAACTGTTTGTGACTTTAAAACCGATAGAATTGGCTCAATTTTGAATCTTGTTTCTATGTAGTTGCAGTTGTCTTTCAATTGTATGCATGTGGTTTGATCGGTAACATAGTAAGAAATCATCAACGTGTAGATAACTATCCCCACGAGGAGCTAAACACTTGGTAATACTAGTACTTTTGATGTTGAAAAGCGTCACAGATAACACACTGCCCTGGGATACACCATCCCTCGCTCGTATATATCTATGAGGGTACAACCCATTCGTACCTTGAATTCCTTGTTTGAGAAAAAGTTTGATATAAAAGAGGGCAAAAGGCCTCTTAGACCCATATCGTGGAGGTCTTTCAGTATCCAGTACTTCCATGTCGTGTCATAGGCCTTTTCTAAATCAAAGAAAACCGCAGCGTAATATTCTTTCTTAATTAACGCGTCGCGAACAAATGTTTCCAGACTAACCGGACGGTTATTGGTGCTGCGGCCATATCGAAAGCCACTGTGAAAAGGAGATATTAAGTTATTGGTCTCCAAGTACCATATAAGCCGATAATTGATCATTCTTTCCATTGTTTTGCAGTGCAATGGGGCGATAGTTCGAAGGATCTGTGCTATCTTTATCTGGTTTGGGAACTGGCATTACTGTTGCTTCTTTGTAAACTTAGGTACATTGCCAGTAATCCATAGATCACTGAATATTTTCTAAAGAGATATTAATGATGATTCCGGAAGGTGTTTCAGAAACTGGCAATGTATTTCGTTAGGCCCAATGGATGTGTCATCGGCTGGCTTCTGAATAATTAGATGATGAGGAAATTTGTGCGAATCTGTCAGCAGGATTATTTGCCATGTCACGTTTTGAACTTTTGTCGGAAAGAACTCTGTTTTCCCTTTCCTTTTATTTTGCGGATAGTATCCCAAACATTCTTAATAGAGGAAAGAGAGTTTAAAGAAGAAACATATTTCTTCCATGATGCTCATTTGCTTTCTGTGATCATGATTTAGCCCGTATAATTTGGTACTTATTTAAATTTTAGGTCGCGGGGGTAACTTACGAGGTTGTTCTTTCTGGAGGAAGTATGGAGGGGGGTTAAATTTTTAGTTGTAGGTTTGGAGACGCCCAGAGAACATGGATCAGTTTCTTCTGCATCTATGTCCTCAAAGTCGCCAAACCTATTGTGCAGCTTAATGGGGTCATCAGACCGCTTTTGCTGCCTGTTTGGTTTTTGTCTCATTTTACTTTTTGGAGATTTAGGTAAAGAGGGGGATGTTGTCGTTGAAAGTTGTCTGCGTGGAGATTGCGTTTCTTTGTGCCTTGTAGTGTGGAATATTCGTAGTTACTGTTGTATCGGGTAGATCTGCTTGAATTTATCCTTCCTTGGTTATCTTTGAACTGCATTTTACAACAGTTGAGAAAGTTGGGCCATGTAGATGGGTTCGAGATTCAACAGTCTTTCTATCTCCTGGGAAGGGATGTTTGGCGAATATTTTACCCTCTGCCTCTCCTTCTCTAGTTTCCAGGTGACCTGCAAAAGGTCACCATGCCAATTCTAAAGACTGCAATTGTGACCTTTTCCACAATTTGCACGATGTGGGTTTGTACTTCAGTCTGCTTCCCGATGGCAGGATTGAAAGCTGGGCCATATACTTGGCTTCTGTAGCATGTCTTCGTGATGACCGTACTTCTGACAATTGAAACAACTAAGAGGATTTGGAATATACTCTTCGATTGTAACCTGCAAAAAGCCAGCTTTTGCTACCTTAGGTAGTGTTGGAGTGCTAAGGGTAAGTATGATGGTGTTGGTGTACTGCAATTGTGCACTGCGTTTGATACGAATTCGACGAATTACAGTAACGCTTTGATTCCTCATTCCCTCGACGATTTCTGTGTTGCTGACCCCTGCAAGTTTACGACAGCGAATAAAACCTTTGTATGAGTTATGTCTCGAATGAGCGAAAGTAGTAACTGGAATGTCATAGAAAGTCTGAATTTGTTTGTCGTTTCCTGTTTGTACTTTACGCTCACATTCAGCAAGTAAGCTACCTGACTTAAGTTTCTTCTGGTGTTTGGGCGTGCCCACCAGGTCAAGTATAGTCTTTTTGTCTATAAATGGTGACAGCGCACCAGTCGGTTTGTTGGAATCTTTCGACTGAATAACCATAATGCGTGGGAACGATTCCACACCACATGGCTTGTCATCATAGTCAGTTAAAGGTCTGGATCGTTTTACTTGGCTTTTATTTATGTTTTCCATTGTGTCTTGTTTTATATTCATTACCCATGTTACCCACCCGCCACGCGGTCCAACAAAGGGACACTTTTCAAGTGCAGGGATACAAAAGTGGTATATTCAGCAAGTAAAAATAACTCCCGAAAAATCCGTTAAGCCACCGCCTACTAGGAAGTCTTCTGAGAGTAGGGGAAAGGAAACATAAAGGGGTAGACAGTAGAGGCAACGGTGGTTTCAAGAGAGATACATGGAGAAAGATAGAGAAAGTAAGTAACTTAAGACCTCCTAGAACTTGTCCAGCCCAGCCGATTTGTCGAGAGCGGGCCCTACCGACCACCCGTCCAGAAGAAGTAGAGGCCAAAGTGGTTCATTACATTGGAAAACTTCAGCTCAACTACCAGGATCCTTTCCTCCCTCGACACGGCACGCATCCCACAGCAACAATAACGCATCTACTTAGTTTCCTCTTACAACACGTGGTGAGGACACGTCAGACCAATTCTACAACCCCGGACCCGCAAGGAGTACATGGCAAATACACTCCATCATTCGTTATTGTGTTGGATGGCAAACGTGTGTGTAAAATGTATGGGAAGTTCTTGCATGTAAAAGTTTGAAATATATGTATATGTGATGCATGGTTAGACTTTTCTTGTCCCTTTTGTAAAAATAAATAATAAACATTTAATCAGCAATGTATTATTCTCAAGATTTATTTTCCCCTTAAATCTCTATACTTCCTCTGCCACTAGTGTTATACACATAGACCAGCAGAGAAAATATATTCCTGCTAAACATCTGGATACACCATGTCTGTGATTACTTTTTCTTTTTAATAACATTCTTCAATTTTAGTATTTCTGGAGGGTAGTAAAATATCACACCCAAAGTACATTCTGTGTCTGCATGTCATCATGATTTAAAAGAACAAACTTGAGTCATAAAGCTAATAAAGTATGTATTTCTACACCTCTCACAGTCTGCGTCTTAAGCGTTGAACTTTTAACACCAGTAGTTACCAATGAACCAAGCCCATATTAAAATCTGTTCTGAAGACATTGAAGTTTCGCTCAAAGTCGTGCCGTACTCTTTTCATTATGAAATTGAAGTAACATTAATGAACAAAATGAGGATAACACTAATTACCATAATAATAATATTAATTACCAGAATAAATAACCCAAGCGCTGTTCAGCCTGATTTTGCGTTATTATTCCTTTAGGGTCCTCGTTCTCGTCTCGTTTGATCTGAAAATGGTACGGCCTAACCTCAGCGAGCAGAATCTTTATAAGATTCATTACGTTCACCATCATCTGGGAATTCACCTTCGTTATTCGACGAAAACGAGATTGACAAATTTACCATAAATTTGCTAGAATCATCACTAGATTCAGCCCTTATCGCAATATACGCTAAATTTGAGGGACTTCCCGAGAGTATGTCACTTAAATAAATCGTATTATACCCGGAAGTATAAAACTATTTTCAAAGAGTTTTCCGGAAAATACCGATAAATAGGCAAATTATATTCGTTTTCTTCTCTGAGATAAATATGCATTTTTTAATGAACATTTCTGAGTTATTCTGCGAAACATTCTGATATATGGTGTGTATTATACCATAGCAGACTTTGAGGAAGCTTATTCTTAGTTATAAAATTCTGTGTGAACCAGAGGGCAATTTTCTGTTGCTAAATTTACTCAGGCATCAGCAACGTCGTCATCTCCATCGTCATAGTCAGCCTGATTAAAGTAGTAAACACCGTTGTTCACCATTTTGTTCAATTTCCTCCTCCTTAACTTTATCATAATATTTAAACAAATCGCTCTCATTTGTCCGACTATCGGATTGTTTCTGTCGTCTTCGTAAAGCACATTGTCAAGCCTTAACTTATGCAGAGCTCTATCTCTGTCTCTCTTTCTCTTTATATATATATATATATATATATATATATATATATATATATATATATATATATATATATACCACACACATTAAAAGTAACATGGCATTTAAAGTGTTGGTATAAAGCAATTTGACATACCAATACTATTAGTATATCAAATTGTGATCCTCCCATGGCGCAATAATACGCATATATAAACATTCTAGCTACTGTCCGCAGTTGATTCTAGATCAATGATGAATTTCCACACATTAATCATTAGTGACGTATGAAAATAACGATGGAAATTATTAATAATCCTAAATGAATTTAATATAGTACACACTTTCATCACAATCCTTTCTGCTTTCTGTTCCCCACCCCCTCTCAGGCATAATGGACAAACTACGCAGAAATGTGTATATATGTAACTGCCGTAAGAAAGAGACATTGTTAAGTAGTCTGTCCCCACTCAGATTTATATAATTGTCCCGATCATATTCCCGAGTAACATAACACATATTATACCATTTGTAATAATTACCTTCTCATGAGTACAAACAGAACACTGATACTTATGTGCACCCAATTAAAAGTCTTTTGCAAAATAGCTGAATTCCCCTATTGTGTACATATTAATATTGTATAATAAATATACTTACATCAAATCTAAAAAAAAAATCGCTTCGACTGTACCATTGCTTATTTTGGGCGAACATGACGATATAAAATACCTCAGTGGATTTACATAGCGATCCGTTATGAAACAAAATGTAAATTTAAATAGACTGATGAGTTGCCCATAGGATCATAATCTAAATTATTAAACATGGGTACACATAAAATAAAGCAAAATCGTTTCTGGAGGATAAGGCATGTTCTGTTTTATTTGGTATGTTCTATTTTATATCTCGTTTTGAGATTATTCGTCGTCTTGTAAATGCCAATTGCATTATCTATAGAAAAAAAAAAAAACATTTTGAAAACTGTTCTATTACGTCTTAAGGATTCGTTGTAATTTTCTCATTGATGTGATATATGCAATTGTATGCTCAAATTTAGTTTAAGAGTATGTGTATTATATCTTGTACGTTATATTTTTCTTCTGTTTGATATTGTTTATTCTCAATATATCCTTATGATCGTCTTTCATCGCCTATCAAGTCAATTTGTATTCATTGTTCTGCAACTCGTATTATTGTACCTCTCTTTTCAGCGAGTAACTTCAAACCTCAGCGTGCGATAGTTTGGGCTTTCTCTGGAAGGTGATTTTCTTATGTAATCGACTTTTGCTGAGTTGGTCCAGAGGACAAAGAAATAGGACACAAAAGAAAACAAAAATAAAACATATTCCCTTTCGACATATATTGCTGTCATGAATGCGCATACTTCACACTTTTGCAGGTATGATCACTTTTGCTGGAATGTGAACTTTGGAAAGGTAAAGTTAAGCCATACTAGCTCGAATTTATAAATTGCCTATCTCTTTCGTACCATACACTGGTGCGAGATGCAAAAAGCATTCAATTGTTTGCCGTCTACCTATTTTTGTAATGGACGTAAAGAACTATTATAAACAGATAAGCAATCGAGAAAACACACACATAGATATATAGATATTACGGTGCGGTATTCTTCTTTCTTTTCTTTGTACACAGGAAGGTTTCTTATTCGTTAGAAACTAAAGCTTATAATAGCTTTACTTTATGACAAGGAAACATTTAACCCGTATCTACATATTTTAATAAAACTGTATCCAGACATCCTGCGCAAAATTAGACATCTTGCTGCAAACCATATATGGTCCATTCATTCTTGAGCATTTCGACTTTCATGTTTGGTGAATGGGACATTTCGTTCTTTTGAAAGCTTCATTACTAATCTAAGATCTTTGGATATATTATTGTGAATATATCTTTATCCATAACGAATTATTAGCTGTATGTATGCAACAGTTGATTTAAGATTTGAAATTAATCAAAACTAATTAAATTCTCACATCAAAAGTGTTCATAATCAGCGTCCACAACCTCGACTTCGCCATCAGCGTCCACACTATCATCGTTGTTGCTGTTATCATTATCAGCTATTAATGTGTTCCTATTGCAGTTATGAAAATAAGAAAAAAGGAACAATTCGTCAAAAAGCCTCACGATTTGCTCTTACAGCGTCCCTCATCTCACCTCTGTATCTCTCTCTCTCTCCGTCCCTCTTTGTCCCTCCCTCTCTCTCTCTCTCTCTCTCTCTCTCTCTCTCTCTTACAAATTACTGTAAGAATATCCATCACACACATTATCCATTGTCACATCTATTGACATAACAAAACCACGATGAAAAGGCTCATCACAACCTAAGAGAAACGTAAAAAAATGATCATACTGCCTTTATTGCAAAGCGGAACATATTTATATCCGTGTGGCTTTATTATGAAATCAACGACCTGGTATTCACGTATTTCAAATTCGAATGGTTTATTCACATCTCAATCACACAAGAGCTAGACAGAAATCTCTTTAAGATATATCTTGATTTTGTTAGATCAGAAAGCTGCATTAATCAAAGAGTGTTCCCCCCACAACCTGTATTGTAGAGTGAGAATAACCTTAATTAGTGGTTTAAACAGATTTATGGAAAATGTATTACCTGTACAATCAAACGCATTTGTTTGCTTTGCATTTATATGTTTTGTGAAACAACATCATCTGAAGGTACACAAATATGGGGACCATCAAATGCATACATATTTAGAACTGACGAATAATCCTAATGCAATCAGCCTGATTGCGGAATGCATATACTTAGTCATGGAAAAACGTGAAAACTACGAATTGACATATTGAGCACGAATAACACTTAAATACAAACAACTTCTTAAACGTTTTATAATTTAATGCAACAGAATGCGAACAGCAAAATTCTGGAGACGATAGATAAAAATATATTGTAATATTCCTGAGGATAAATGTCAGCAGGGGATACCATATAACAGTCAGTGTATACAAAATAGGATTTCTATAGCTGGCAAGAGCTCAGTATCATGTTACAAATGTTGTGGGTATTTCCCTTTTTGTTACGTTGTGATATACGTAGGAATACGTTCTCCTAAAACAGATTACTTCCCATTATATATAATAAAATAGTATAATAAATATCATGACAACAACAATATCGTCATTTCTAAAACCATGCCGTTGACTAGGCCATTACTCACTTTAAGGCGGACATGACGACATAATATCGACATAATGCATCCTCAGTGACTTGCATAGCGATCCGTTATGAAACAGGTTGTAAATTTAAAATGACGGATAGTTTCAAATGAGGGCTAGTTCTAAATTATCAAACATAAGTACAAATACAACACAAGTAGAATCGTTTACGGAGGAGAAAGTATGTTATATTTTGTAATTCATTTTCAGATTAGTATTGTCGTCTTGTGGTACTTAAAGTAGTAATAGTGATAATAGCATTAGATGCTGTAGCAGTAAAAGTGGCAATATTATTAAATATTGAATTAGCATTGGCGGCAATATTATTATGCATTATAGTAATAATAACATCAATAGTATTATGTAATGTAGTAATGATAGAGGCAATTTTATTGGCTATTGCAGTAGTACTAGTGTTAATTTCATTATCTATAATATTCAACAAATGGTCGCGACTGGTCTATTTCGTCTTAAGGAGTCACAGTAATTTTCTAATTAATGTATTACGTGCATAAGGATGTTCAAATTAGGTTTAAGAGTATGACTTTAATTGTATATTATATCTTGTGCATTTTATTTTAGTTTTGTTGTATACAGTTTATTCAAAATTGATCATTGTGATCATGTCCTTTTACCTATGTATACTGACCATTTCGTTTCGTCAATATTCTATTTCTCGCAGATTCTCTAGTCAGGTTGTATTCAGTGCTCTGAAACTAGCATGTCATGGGCTATCTAGTCAAATTGCAGTCATTGTTCTGCAACTTGTATTATCGTACCTCTCTTTTCAGCTTGAATTCAGCGAGTTACTTCAGCCTCAGCATGTGATATTCTCGACTTTTTATGAAAGTTTTTTTATTGTGTAATCGACCTTCACTACGTTAGTCTAGATGACAGTGAAATAGGATACCAAAAGAAAGAAAGGAAGGAAATTAATCACTTGAGACATACAATGCAAGTAGTATATGTAAATGAGGTTTCTATCTCTTAGACCCCCTTCCCCCTCCAAAACGCTTCTATGTTAAATCGTCCATATCATATTTTACACCTCGCAAATAAGATCGTATCTGATCAAATAATTTTTTATAAGTGATACTTGCTGTTTTACAATCATTCTTTGGGGTCTCACGTCGAGGCTCAATTTTCTGACACGCTGTTGAAAGAGATACACCAACACCAGATATTATTAATAAAAACGGGTTTAATGATGCTCCACTTGAGATTATACCAGAGCTTGTCATGAGCAGTGGTAAATATGATATTACACGAAGTATTCTACTGTAATACTTGTAACATTGTTTTACACACCAGAGGTTTTTATGATAAAATTTTTAATGTTGCATTAGTGCGTCAACATCTTGTTTTGGAATTTCTTCTGAAATATGATTGAAATCGGCGATCTGTTTTTTATTATACAATATTTACTTACACTTTTTATACAATATCAAATGTTTTAACACCAACAATCGAATCAAGAAATTCACGAAACTTATTATTGTTAGGATCAGCTATAAAATATCTGTACTTGTCATAAACATCTGACGAAGTATCATCATATCGTTTATCTGTCAATACCTCATTTATCTTTAACCAACTGTAGGACTCATACGTTTTTTCTACTTCACGTTCATACAAATCTGCTTTATTTACCAAATTACCGTATTCTCTTTCTGTTTCATCGAGAAGCCCAAGTACGTAGCTTATTTTATCTAAAGTATAATTCTTTAGTACAAGATATTGTCTGATAATTGCGTATGCGACTATGAAATTTGTCAGCATTACTTTTCGTAGTCTATCTCGTTCAATTGTGAACCAATAACATAAGCTACTTTTAACATTAAATTTTCGTATGGTTTCGTGAGTATTTTATTTTTTCAACTTCAGTGTAATAATTTTGTATTAACAATTGTCTAGTGCGTTGGAGTGACGGAAGTGGAAAATCATCTTCTTCACTTATGTCGTAATAAGAAGCAATCTTTTCCTCCAAGCTTGTTTGTTCGAATTCTTCAAAAAGCTTTTCTCGCTCAATATCACTGAAATGATCAATTTCCTTGTCAAAATTTTTGATTATCTCTAGAGATTTATTAATAATAATCGGATGGAATTCTGTTTCTTTACGTATCATTGGTAAAATTGCGTTCGAGTACACTTTAATAATTAACTCCGTACCCACTGTCATGTCAACGATTTTAACTAAGGTTTTCTTGTCGTGGTAGTACATACCGACATACTTAAAGATATCTCGTTTTGAAAAACTATCGTATAACTCATTGTTTCTTTTTAATTTTATTATTTTAGTTTCCGCTAGTTTGTCAAGACGACTATGATCTTCGTTTACTCGTCTTTCTTCCAGAGCCTTTCCACTATAAGCTCGTGCTTGTAACAAACCTGTTGCAATTACTAATTTTCTATTATTCGAATTAAATTCAAGCAATATTTTTTTAGCAGGGTTTCAACTTGTTTTTGTTCTTCTAGACAATCATCAAGATGACAGTATCTGTTTATTATGGCAAAGATTTTTTTTATTGCTTCTTTCAGTTGTGGTTCTCGCACATGTATAACGCGAACAATGTTACCAGGATTTTCTGGCAATCTTGAACTGTTTAATAATTCAACACTAGTATTTTTCATATCTTGGATTACTTCTACTATTGGCCGTGCACTTCCAACATTTATTTCACGAATATCTTTGTTCGGGATTACAATATTATCATAAAATTCTCTCGCAACGGTTATAGTTGGTAGTTCTGACATTATTTTATAGCATTAGATTAAATTTGATCATCGAGTGTATATATTTGCAATGCTGTCAATCCTGAAAACGGATGTTCAGCAGTGACAACGTAAACTCGAAAATACAATTACTTGTTAACAGTATTTGCAGTCAGAATCGTAAAATATTGTGTTGTTGAAATATACGTGTTTGTTGCATCATACAACGTTGTCTAGTTGATATCATCGTTTGATCATTCCAATCGCCAATTATAAATTTGACCAACACTAGAGTTTAATCGACCTCGCAAAGGAAATTGCCAAATAGTAACTGTAATGGGACATTTAATTTTAATCCAAAAGTTTTCAACTTCTCCGTTAGTCGTCTATTCTTGTCTGTCAGAGACAACGTAATGAGGATAGTTTTCAGGATAATATGATGATGCGCTTACCTCAAACCCAAATCGGTTATCAGTTGCCTTAAAAAGTGTTGGAATATACCCAACATTGGTTTTAGTTCGTTTTATACCACCACTAGATATACTATCAACGTACGCCTTATTTGTCAGATCATTAGGATTAGGGTTAACATATGTCGTCGTTATTTTGTTATTTCTCAGATTTATGTTACCTGACATTGGTCCGCCGGATCGTTTCAAATACGGGGTGAGTTCCTTTTTTAACTGAGCGTAACTAATAGCATCGGTATCATCAGCTGGAGGCGAGGTTGTCGGTAATCCAGTTATTTTTTTAGTTATTGCTCATTATCAGGTTACCTGTCATTGTGTCGCCAGATTTATTAAGTTTGTTATCGTCAACAGATTTTAGTTGCGCATAACTTACAGCTTGTGTGCTATCAACATTTGCTGGTGGATATGCAGTTTCCAACCCAATAATTTTTTTACTCGACAGTTCCACCGGTTTTATCGAGCTTGTTATTAACCACACATTTCAACTGTAGATATCTTACAGCTTGTGTTTGATTTGAGTTTGCTAGCGGATACGCGGTTTCCAAATTTACTATTTTTTCCCGACATATCCATGTTACCGCTTAAAGTTCCTCCTGTCAGTAATAGTTTGTTATTATCGAGCGTTTTTAGTTGTGAGTAACTTACCGCTTGCGTAAGATCGACCTTTGATGGCGGATAGTCTACTACTCAACCAAGTACCCGCTGATTTGACATTAATAAATACCTGTCATTGTGTCGCCGGTTTGTCTGATTAGTGATGATGTATCAGTAGTTATTATTGGTTCGTCTCCTGTAAGTGCTGTTCCAAACTTTGTATAATAGGTCATATTATATAAATTATATGTCATAAAATTATACAACACCAATGGCAAAGTCATCGATATTAAATTTTGATACAAAACGATGAATCAAACATAAACATAAGAACGAACATCCAGATTGTCAGTATGATATTGTTGGTCGTACAGGCTCTAGTAAAACAAATGTATTATTAAATCTCTTACTCAACGATAACTTTAACTACGATAAAGTATATATTTGCACAATTAACCGACAACAAGGTAAATACGAATTATTGAGGGAGTACAACAATAAACTTCGTGATGAGCTTGACGCTGGCGATGATACAGTTTTAATAAAACAACCAGAATAATTAATTCCAGTTGATGAACTTGATTCGTCCGAACATAAAATAATTGTATTTGACGATATTCCTCTAAACAACGAGGGATGAATAAGATTAAATCTTATTTTTCATTATCGCGTAACAAGAAATGTAATTCAATTTATCTAGCGCAAGGTTTTTATAACGTTGACAGATTTATTAGGCGAAATAGGGATGTTTTATATTATTTCCTGGACTCAATAATGTTGATGTGAGAAATATTGCAAACTAGCAATGTAGTGATGTAACAAAAGATAAATTTATTGAATTATATCATCAAGCAACCAAAGACAAATACACGTTTGATAAACTAGCGCGTGATCCAGCAAAGGTGTTTCGTTGTTGTATCGACACATTTCTATAAACGAATTTTATAGAGCGTAAAAAAATAAACAATAGACAAGCATCAACAAAACATTGAATTACTAAAAAAATTTATTACAACTCGAGCTGCTTTTAATAAAAAAGTGGAAGAAGCTCGGCGTGGACAAGTTCAAGCGGAAGAAGAGACTGCTAAACTTTTTAAACCGGTTCCCGAATCAATACTTGGCAAACAACCAGAAATATCTGCGTTATCTCCAGAAGAACTAGAAAAAATTAAAGAAAAAGGTTTGTTAGGCTTACTTGAAAAAGATTAAAAGAAGAAACTAAAAACATTGTAGAGGAACTTGTGAAACATATTCCTGATCCTGCTATTGCAAGATTGACAGTTAATCCAGCCGAGTTAAGGAGATTAATAGAACATTTATCAGAGCAAACTAAAGAATTAGCTGAGGAACAAAAAAAAGAACAGCTGAATCTACCATGGAAATAATGCCTACTGAAAGTAAGGAAAGATTTTATAGAAAACAAGCTAGGGTGAAAATATTAAATGAAGAATATAATAAATTCATTAGTAAACATAATATCGGAGATATTGACAAAATTCGAGATTGGCCAGAAGAAAAATATAAAAATTTAATGGAAAAATTAACCGAAATTATGCAAACTGGGTCAAATGCTGATAAAGAAATAAAAAAATTGACAAAGACGAAATATTTTTTACAAGCAACTGATGTTATAAGAGAAGGAATTATTGCTGAAATGATATTTAAAAAAGCAGAACAGTATCGAAATAAACCAGGAGGTTACGGTAAAGGTTGGACTTTCAAAAGATTATTTGATAAGTATGAAAACGAACGAGATAAAAAAAAAAATTACCAGAGGAAAGAACTGGATCTGGTGTCCGAGGTTTTACATCAAACGCTGAACTAGTTGACAGAGTTATGTTATTAATAACATCCAAAGAAGCTGGTAATGAAAGTACGGAAATCGACAACGAAATTATTGATATATTAGATACTCTTACATGGAGCAGATTACTAACATCAGACGAATACGAAATTTTACATAACGATGTTATCTAACAACATTGATATAATGTCAACAACATTATTGCTCGACTCGTCACAAACAACGAGTGACAAGGCAAACCTATCTGTCCACAAGAATCCGCCAATAATACTAGATCCGAATAAACAGTACGAAATCGGATTAATTTTTGCCACAGTATGGCATTCTATGGCAAATGTAAAAACAAATGTCAAAGACGACTTTACATTTAATTCTGGTGCTTGGGTGTCAGTTAGAATACTACAGAGGGGCATATATTGTAACTGATCTCAACAAAACGATAAGAGAGCTAATAACAAAATACACTGCCGCAGACAATTTTGAACTGACTCCAAACTGTAATACGTTACGAGCCAGAATCACATTAAAAATAATTTGAAAATCGATTTCTCACCAGCGACTAGTATCACATCATTATTAGGTTTTAAAAAGCAACAATACGGCAGTATGGCAGAACAAAGTGTATCGTATGACGGAGATCTGCCAGTTAACATAACACAAGTGAACACAATATTGATTAATTGCTCTATTGCATCAGAGTTTTATTCATCTTTAGGAAGTCAAGGTCAAACAATCTATAGTTTTTCACCAGATGTCTCGCCTGGGACACTGATGCAAATTACTCCTCGACAAATAATACACTATCCGATTACTCCTGAAAATCAAATAACCAGCATAACAATGCAACTAACAGATCAATCAGGACGGCAAATAGATCTTAACAATGAAATTGTCACGTATTACTTACACTTACACGCGATCACAACGTAGCGTCGGCGTAAATTTTGTAAACCTAATTTAATAACAAAGATGAGACAAAAAAGTTTATAGAAGAAACATTGTGGGTGGATTTTTTGGGAATATATTTACAAAAATAGTTGAAAATACCCCAGGAATTGCGCGTAAAGTAGCAACAGTTGCACTTGACGCAGGTAAAGCTATTGCTAGTACTGCTGGCACCGCAGTAAGACAAAAAATCGCTGATAAAATTAAAGGCAGCCCTCCTTCAAACTCGGAAATAAAACGAGCAATATCAGATATTGCAGCAACAGCGGAAACAGAACGAGCTATGATAGCTACAAAAAAAAAAAAAAAAATATTATTGTCACCACGTGGTGAAGAGGTAATACGCAAACTTGTAAAAGCAACAAGACAAATAACGCCTGCTGCTTTTTAGTTGCTGTAATTTGGTGTGCCCGACGAAAAAGTCGTTACAATTTTGTGTGGCGATTATAAAATAAATAATGTCAGGTAAAAATTATCTCGATGTTGCTGAAGAACATGATACCGTCGACACAGTCAAATAATTCGGATACGTTGAGTATCTCGACGGAAACTCAAACGAACCAAATAAACTGGCGTCAAAACTTTTAACACAAGAGACTAGGACGTTTTTCTTGTACCGCACAAGGCGGTGTTAGAAGTGCGTGGCCAATTACAAACTGCGATAGGCGGTGATATTGCAGCTGGTGCAGAAATTGCATTTGTCAATAATGGTTGGAGAATATGTAAAAGCGCACGGTACCAACTAGCCAATCAAACCGTGGAAGATATTTCAATGTACTTGCCTTTATCGAGTACAATACTAAATATCGTCTCGTTCAGCGATGATTATTCGAGATCAGTGGCCACAAATATGATGTGGTTTAAAGATACTAGACTTGGTTTATCTGCTTCAGACGAATTTATTTCAGGTGGTGCTCTTACACACGGCGCTGCCGCTGCTGCAGATCTAGTAATCGTTAGAAATTTTCTTATAGCTAATGCTGTAAAGTTTGGTATTAACTCACCAGCTGCAGCGGGAGATGCAAACGCTGTGAGAGTCTCGCTGACACAAGCGTGTAATAGTCTTAGTATAAAAATAACAGGTGCATCCGCAGATGCAGCCGCTATGTTAAATTTAATAAACGGTGCTATTAATACACGTACTATAACAAAGAACGAAGAATATACCAAACAAAAAGCATTTGCCGCAGAATCTCGCCAAGTAAAAATGATGCTTACGTCAAGTAGAATATTTTGTTTTTGGCGGGAATATAACAACGTTCTTCGCGGAATAAAACATACACTTATTTTAGATCGAGCTGATCAAAACGATTGTATAATACACACTGCTGGAGTAGCTGAAGGACAGTTTGCTATTACAAGATTGGCGCTGTGGATGCCACGTGTTGTCCCATCTGTAGCTAAAACGATGGAATTCGAATCATTATTAACCGTTTACACGAAAAAAAATATATTTTCAGCAAAACAGAATTTACCAAACAGCAATTCCTAACGCAACTGATTACACCTGGCGTGTTACAACTACGTCAAGCGAACAATTACCTCGACATTTGTTCGTTGTATTTCAACGACAGGCACTTCGTAATGATCAAGAAATGAACAACTCCGTATTTGATAACACTGATGTCAGACGAATCTTTGTTAGAGTAACTTCTAGACAATATCTCGAACGTGCAATCGAATGCACTTTGCCGTGGACGCCACCAGAAACATCTCTCGGTCGTATATGTACCTTATGGAGGCTATGCAAAAATATCAGGACGTGGACAGTGGATCTCAGATATCAGTAGAAGAATTTCGATCACTTTATCCTATCTTTTTTGTGACATATCAAAACATTTTGAACGAGATATTGAATCGATTGTTGATATTGAAGTCACTTGGACTCTTGGCGTATAGCCAACCGTACAATATCACGCGCTAGTTGTCAGTGATAGATTTTTGCCAATTGATGCGACTAAGGAAAGGATGACTATACAAGTTTAATCTAACAAACAAGTATAAAATGAAAACGGAATACACAACCAGATAAATATACCTAACGCCCGGTCAAATTAGAAGATTATCAGCTGCGGTTGCCAAAGTCTCTGGAGACTGATATAAAACAGCGATGGCAAGATATGGCGAAATTTTTTTGACCAGCATTTTCTGTAACAGCTAGCGTAATACAAAAAAATTTACTTGTACTAGGAACACTTCGACTAGCAGCAGCGTCAGGGGCAGTATCTGGAGCAATTAAAAATGCGGTATCAGGCGATGGTATCAAACAAATTTTATGTAACAATAACAAATAAAATGCCAGCCAAAGAGACAAAATCTTGAAAAGAAAACAAAGCAAGCGCCAAGAAAAACAAAACAAGGAGGAATTATTCCTTTCGATCCACTTTTAGCGGGGTTAGCAGGCAGTCTAATTCCAAATCTGCTAGGGATAGGACGTGGAGTGACTCTACCAGGAACCAGACGCCGTTGACGATGTCTGCGACGTTGACAACGCCTGTCGCGTTAAGTAATTTTGATATAATTGAAAAATTGAATAACATTGTAGGATTTCGCGGAGTGTATTCTAAGGACGAATTAGATAATATACCAGCAGGCGGTTCGTGCGTTGTTAATATACAAAACTTGAATGATGGATCTGGCACTGACTGGGTTGCTGTCTACGATCGTAATTATTTTAATTCGTTCGGACTTCCTCCGAGTGAAAAAAAAAATAAATTACTCGTCTAATCAACTACAGCCGGTTGGAACATCCGCCTATGGTTATTATTGCATTATGTTTATCCGACAGATGTCCCGAAGTGAAAACTCCGGATATTCTGATTGTTTAAATTTTATTTTACAATTTGACAAGACACCTTCTCACGCAAATGATGAGACTGCAGTTAATTGTATCTAAACTAAGAAATATGCCAACATACTGTCCCAAATGTAAAACTAAAAGAGAGAATAAGGATGAGACAACGAAAAAAAAAAAATAAAAAATAATAGAATAATTTTAAAAAAGTGTTTGTGATGTTTGTGGTAGAAAAAAAAATATGTTTCTGAAATCGACAACTGGAGCTGGAGTTATTTTAGTAGATGATTAATTGAAGAAGGTAAATATTTTTTGAGGGTCAAACCTCGAGCAATTTTGTACTTGATTTTTTCAATTTTTTTGATGAAAACGAAAATCTTTGGTCTAAATTTTTTTATTTTAATGATCTTTTAGCAAGAGATTATAAAATTTATCAAAAAATTGAAAAAAATTAAGTACAAAATCGCTCGATGTTTGACCCTCAAAGAATGAGAAATCGGACTGACTTTCGTTGATTTTTTAAGAATATTTTCCCTAAAAAAACAGGATTTTTAACCAAATATTAGTAAAAAAGCAAAATTTATAAATTATGTCCAGATTAATAATACTTTTTTTTGCTGACAAATATTTTTGTCGACGATTAAAAACTAAAATGAAATGTAATTGTAATTGTGATAAAGATCTTTGCATCGAACACGATAAAATTATTACGTACTGTTAATCATGCATTCATGCAGTCGTCGTGAAGTAATTGTCAACGGTATTGACATCCGCAAAGTTATTGGAAAATTACCGAAACCAAGAGGAGGTTGGAAATTGCCTGGCCATACATATACTGGGTAGTACAATCCACTAGACAAACAGTTAGACGGAAACGACAATCCATTACCAGGACAAGAGTCATATAATCAAGTTGATGCAGTAGCAATGCGTCATGATATTTGTTATCGTGATAATGAGCACGATAAGCACGGCTGTGATAGGAACAAAATATAAGCTAGGTCTTGGAAAAGAATTGTATGATGATCTTGCAGCTGAAATTACACAAACTTAAAAAAAGTTGTCGCAAATGCCGTTGACGATATCTGGGAGATAGATTTCGTTGATGTGTCAAATCTTGCACAGTTTAGCGACAACAAAAAATATATTTTTGACGTTGTAGATGTATTTAGTAAATACGCGTCTAGTGTACCCGTTTCAGGTAAAACAGGAACATCGATAACTGATGCACTAAAACAAATAATAAAAAGTACAGGAAGGAAACCAAACAGAATCTGGACTGATCACGCATCGGAGAGTTTTAATAAAAAATATGAGCAATTTTTGGAACAAAATAACATAAAAAATATGTTACAGGAAACAAAGGAAAAAGCGTCGTCGTTGACAGATTTAATAATACACTAAACGAGCTGATACATAAACATTTGACAGCTAAAAATAGAAACAAATATATTGACGATCTACATCGATTGTTGGTAAATACAATAACACGAACACAGATCAATAAAAATGTCACCAAATAAGGCAATTAAAAATCCTATTCTTGCAAATGAAAATATGTATCGCAGATATAAATTTAAAGTTGGTGATTTCTATGACGAAGAAAACATTTGAGAAAGGATTTACGCCAAACTGGACTGAAGAAGTATTTGTAGCTGATAAAGTTTTAGTGACAATACCTGTAACATACGCGCTAAAGGATTTATTAGGTGAGCCTATAACTGGCAGTTTTTTACGAGCAAGAATTACAAAAAAACTGAATAAGATGTTTTCGTTATCGAAAAATGTTATCAGGAAAAAAGGCAATTAAAGTCTTGTCAATTGGCGCGGTTATAGAGATAAATTTAATAGTTGGATGCCAACCAAACAAATTATGAAATAATGTTTTTGTAGATTTCCTCGTACTTACGTTTGATAGATTTACATTTGATTGGTTTACATAACGATATTAGATATTGTCTGCGATCGTCAGAAATCAGCATTAGGTTACATATTTTGACAAACATAAAATCGAATTTTATATTTTTCTGTCGGTCTGGAATTCTAATGTTTTTAAAGGGTTTTATCAGCCGCCAAAACGACTGATTTTTTATCTACTGTAAAATTAAATTTCCAAATTGTCTTTGTGATATGATATTTTAAATTATATCTACCAGTTGTCGGTCTGTTGTAATTTTTTTTCATCAACTACACCTACAATCTCGTTTTTTTCGTCGCCGTTGTTAAGTAGAATACCATCCTCTGTGTAATCAACCGAGTCGTGTTTATCTGTGACTATAGCATCTCCTTCTTTAACATTATCATCCGCGATTATATCAGCAAGCCGTTTCATCAAGTCCATATTATAATATATTTATATCTAATGTATGCTAATAAGATGACTAACGAGATAAAATATCATCCGAAAGTTAATATATTAAATTACAGAGAATTAGCCGTAGCAGTGCGAAAATGTTTGTCAGGATATAGTTATTATTCTGTTTAAGTTATCGTTATGCAAGGTGATTCTAATAAGATTCTGCTAATAGTGGCAGAAAAAAATAAACTTAATGACAGAACGTTTATCACGCTGAAATTTAACAAAGATGATGTTTTAATGTTTGCTCATAATGGTCTTACCAAAACTGAGCTAGAAAATATAATTAATCGTCATATTTGAAGATGATTCTGTCAAAGGTTGATTGTGATGTTGCCGTATTTGTTATTCCATCTGCAACTTTCTTAAATGTTCCAGAATTAATTTTAAAATGTTTTGCTGCAGCTGTTATCGAAAGAAAATTTACTCCCTCATCTGTTTCAAGATTAAACGAAACAATAGGTTTAACTTTACTAAAATTATTACCTGTGTTTCCTCGTCTGTTATTTTCTTGTTGAGTGACAAGTTCGAAGTTTTCTAGATGATTATCTGTTTTAACACCGTTGACTTGGTCTATCACTAAACCATCAGGCATAAGTCCGTTAAGCGTTTCGTAAATAAAACGATGGCTATTATAATTAACTTGACTGCTTAGTGTTTCTCGAACTTTTATTCTAGGATAACCGCTGCTATTCGTTTTTCCTAATAATTTTTTAGTTTGGATATTTCGAATAATTCCTTTATCATTCGCCTCGTACAAATCAAACACGTGATGAGGTTGAAATTCACTTTGTAAAGACAAGTTTTCATTGTTATCATCAGTAACCGCGTCGTTAACATGATATACTCGCTCTCCAGATGGTATGTCTCCGCAAAAACAAAGTGCAAATAAAATCTTTCCTTAGTATTTCAACTCTCTCAGCATTATCAGCTTTGACGCTTATCATCATTCCAGCTGGTGTTGATTTACCAAACGGTTGTCTGTATTCGACGAGTATCACCGACCCTAACATATTTCCTGCGTACGCGTTATACTTGGGATGAACATGATAGTATTCATGCTCGCTTGCGCTTGTCAGATTTTGTTTCATTATACTATAAGCATTTTTATATCTCTAATTGATTGTTCAACTAGCGCGCGTGCGCAGTGTGCGGTGAAATATCGATCGAACAATCAATTAAATATATAAAATGTTATATAAATATAATGCTGAAATTGCGAGATATTGCTAAGAAGAGCCTTATAGGAGAACCTAAAAAAATAGCCACTGCTTTTGCAGGATTTGATAACAGTTATCGGTTTGATAATCAAAATATTTTAGCAAATTTTAACTCTACAAATTTGTTTCATCTTCTGTATCCGATTGTAACGCGAGAACTTGCAGTTCATAGAAGTATCAAGCCAATAGTGCAGTATCATGTTATTTTATCAAAGTTACATGCACTTCAAAAATATATACCTGATATAATCTTTGAAAATGTATATTTCATCAAAGAGATTGCCAAAGCATAGTTAACGGCTAAATCACGAAAACTAATAGCTGGAACAAATATTTCCTCAGTCGCCGATGAAATACATCAGGGAATAAATTAAACATTGGAGGAATTTACCGTATCAGGATCAGGTTGGAAATTTGAAATGATAAAATAAGTTTTATTTCACACAGCGAGATATAACGTACTTCGCGGTAGTTCTCACGTTGATCTCCCTCAAAAATTAAAAACAAAAAATGTTGAATAACGTAAAGAACTTTGATAACAAATGTTTCCAGTGGGCTGTTCTTTCTGAGATGTTTCCAGCAGTAAAAAATGCTGATCGCGTTGACAAGTATTTTAGTCACGTATCAAAATTAAATTTTAATGGCATTTACTTTCCAGTTTTAGAAAATTAAATACCAAAGTTTGAAAAGCAAAATAATATTTCAGTTAATATATTTGGTCTTGACGAGCATGAACATGTTTATCCAAGGTATATATTCAGAAAAAGATTCGGAATCAACAATAAACTGGCTGTTTTATAGAAATCATTACATTTGGATAAAAAAGAAAATAAAAACCTTTAACGGCCTAGTTGGTAGACAATATCATAAAAATAAAAATAAGAAATATTTTTGCTACCGTTTTTTAAAAGGTTGTTCTAAAGATGAAAAACTGCAAGATCATCTTAAATACTGTGCTAATGTTCAAAAAGTAAGAATGCTAGTTTAAAAAGAAAAAGTATTAAAATTTTAAAATTATAATCATAAATTAAATATTCCGTTTGTTATTCATGCTGATTTCGAGTGTCTACTTATTACTATGGCAGGCGCAGAATATGATCCAAATATATGAAGCACCAGAAATATACAACAACATGTTCCCTGTGGAGCAGCTTATAAAGTAGTTTCTTGCGCTAACGATAATTTTCCAAGTCGAATAAAATTATACAGAGGTAAAAATCCTGCCGTGTGGTTACTAAAAGATTTAATAGACGATGTTAATAAAATTTCCAACAGATTATCCAGAACAGCGCCAATAAAAATAACATCCAAACAACAACGTTATTGTGATGACGCAGTTAATAGTCATATTTGCGAGAAACCTCTGCCTGAACAAAGTTCAGGTGATACAGCGCGCGATCTCTGTCATCTAACCGGCCAATATCGCGGAGCAGCACATGACAATTGTAATTTGAAATTTCATGAGCCAGATTTTATTCCTGTCGTTATACGTACTTTTCGTGGTTATGAAAGTCATACCATTGTCGAAGCATTTGGCGATGAGGAAATGAAACCTAAACTAAAATTAAACAACATAATAAAATATATTCCAAACAATTTTGAAAAGTATATGTCAGTTACGCTTGGCAATTTACGTTTCATCGACAGTCTGCAATTTATGGCAGCACCATAAAATGAGCTCGTAAAAGGTTGTGGCAGTTTCAATAATTTTAAAATTTGCTTTTGTGGAGACTACGTCTCTCTGACAAAAAAGGCGTCTTTCGGTATAAGTATCTCGACGACTGGAGCAGATTTGATGAAAAACTTTCTTCCTAATAAAGATAAATTTTACTCTCAGTTAAAAAAATGAAAATATTACAGATCACGAGTACAAATATGCACAGGAAATTTGGAATAAATTTGGTTGTAAGACACTTGGTGACTATCATGGTTTATATTTGAAAACAGATGTATTATTACTAGCAGATGTTTTCGAGTTTTCGTAAAGTTAGTCATGAAAGTTATGGATTAGACCCATGTTGGTATTATTCTGCACCAGGATTGTCATGGGATGCTCTGCTAAAAACATGCAGGATAGAATTGGATCTCTTAAATGATGTTGATATGTTTAATTTTATTGAAAAAGGAATTCGCGGTGGAATTAGCGTTATAGCAAAAAAATATGCGGTAGCTAATAATAAATACATAAAAAATTACGATACAAATTTACCATCAAATTATATTATTTAATTTTCGCTAATAATTTGTATGTCAGAGTCAATGCCGGCTAGTGGATTTCATTTGATAACTCCAGATCAATTTCTTAAAGAAACTGAAAATGATTAACCAGAAAATGTCAGTTATTTTGTTGATCTCGATTATCCTAGTTCGTTACATGATCTACATAACGACTATCGTTCTGTGCAGAGTCAATGATGATCGATTATAATTTATTATCGCCTGAAGAACAGGTAATGACAACAGCAAAAAATTCGATTATTAATAAGCTAGTTCCAAATTTGTTAAATTAAAGAAATTACGTGATACATTAAAAAAATTAAAACAAGCAGTAGATGCTGGACTAATTCTGAGAAAAGTTCATCTCGTGTTAAAATTTGATCAATCACGGTGGATGGCAGATTATATTGATTTAAATACCAAACGTCGTGCTATTGCTAAGACCGACTTTAAGAAAAACTTTTTCAAGTTAATGAACATTTCCGTGTTCGGTAAGACTATGGAAAATATCAGAAAGCGAGTCAATATTGAAATTCTAAATGATGTAAATCGCAGAAATAAATTAGTCAACGATGACGGTTTTGTCTGTATGAAAATCTTTAATGAAAATCTTGTTGCAATACAGCGACGAAAAACAAATTTAAATTCAAATGAATCGATTTATGTTGTACATGATATATATATATCAAAATGGCTAATGTACGATTTTCACTATAATTTTACCAAAAAGCAGTGGCCATATTCGGAGGTGCTATTTACTGACAAGGATTCACTTGTTTATACCATAAAATGTGAAGATGTTTATCAAGATATTTATGACAATAGAAATTTAATTGATTTATCGGATTATCCAAAACTTAGTGGATTTCATGATGATGCAAATAAAAATGTCATCGGCAAGATGAAAGATGAATTTATCTTTGCGCCAGGTAGGGAATTTGTTGCGCTAAGAAGTAAAATGTACACCGTAAGTTTAGATGACAATAAACTGACAAAAAAACTAAAGGTATTCCTCGCAGATATGTAAAAGCAAGTGTATGAAATTTGATGATTTTTATGCAGCGCTAAACACCTGCACTAGTTTTATCAAAACAAATGTTATCAGAACAAATCATAACATACTTGAAACAGATACAATTATAAAACGTGGACTAAGTAATTTTGATGATAAGAGCTATTGCGAGGACGGAATTAATACGTTGACACTACGCAATATTGTCTAAATTTTAAAAATATTGTTCGAAAATTTAACATTAACCGATGGAGTTAGTAGCAAAATTAAAAAAAAAAAATAATGGCCAGCAATTATCAGTTGAGTTTAATGATGTAATTTGAGGTATTTGCTTTAGTAAATTTGATACAATAAAACTCTCGCTTATCAAATCAGATAACAGTAAATATTTTGATTATCTTCAAAAGTTCAGGGATGAGCTTATGCTGAAATACGGTAATCATCAAGATCCGATCAGTCAAGAAAAATACACCAAAATAAATATTGACCTGAACCGGTCGAAGCTTTTTGCAAAAGGTGGTAAGTATATTCTCGCCAGGATAGCAATGAAAGAGTTATTTGAATGTCATCGAAAAGTAAGCGGAAAAATTAAATTTTATTTGTATAAACACGATAATTAATTATTCTTCTACTGCTGATATGTTAATGACAAGAGAGGAAGTTCTTTAAAGGGAGATGACTCTATTTCTCTTCCTTTGCACAAGAGATAACTCTCTCTGTCATCCTTGTATTTTGAAGGGAGATAACTCTGTTAGGTTGTCTCCCTTGCATTTTAGAACATATTTTGTTTATAAATAATTATATTTTTATTTGCTGATAAATAATATCTCTTTTGTTGCTTTTTAAGAAACATTATCTTTGTTTTTATGATTTTGTCATGTTTCTTCTTTCAGATTTTTTCAGAGAAAATAATTTGAATAAAATGAAAATACGATAATGAATTAAGCCACGCCTATTGTGTAAGCTACTTTTAGATTTCCAAGCATTGGGCAGCTTATATTTAATACAGCTCTTATATAGTTTTGGTGTTCCGCACTAAAATTGCTCGAACTTCAACGGACAAAAGCACACTCTCCCACCATGTCACTACGTAGTGGGTGCTCTTTTTGTACTCAAGCCGGGATTGATTATGGGGGAGAGTGTGCAGTCTGTTGAAAGTGGAGAAGGACCCCGTATTATATTTTTTATTTTAAATGATTTAAATTCAACATAACGGTTGTAGGAGAAATAGTAAATGAGCTGTTTCTCTCGAAGAGACCACCTTACCCCGACAAAACATTTTGTCAGAAATATTCTAGAAAGCCTTATCATGTAAAAGTCACTATTTTGAGCTGATAAAATGTTAACATAGAAACGTTTTGGAGGGGGAAGGGAGTCTATGAGATAGAAACCTCATTTACATATACTACAATGCAGTCGTGTTTCGCACTTCTGCTGCTATGGTAACTTTTGTAAAATTAATTGTTATCCATAATATAAAATATTTATAAATCACTTATCTCTTTCGTACAATTGGATGGAGCGTTTAGTTGTTTGCGTTTTACCTAATTTGTAATGGACGTACAAATATTGTTATTAAGTGAGAAAACAAGAAAATATTTATAGGCATTAAGGTCCGGTAGGCTTCTTTTTTTTCTTTTTTTTTTTTCTTTTACTTTAATGCACGCTGTTAGGGGATCAATGTGATTAGAAACGAAATCTTATAATACGTGTACTGAATATCCAGGTGCACATTAACCCCTATCTGCACATTTGGATTAAAATGTATCCATATATCCTACGTAAGATTGGCATTTTACTACACACAATATACGGTCCTTCCATTCTGGAACATTTCAACTCTCCGTGTGAGTTGAGAGGGTTATTTCGTCCCTTGAAACACCCCCCCCAATCAAAAGTCCAGTACTGATACAAGATTGCTGGATATTTGTGTTGTATGAACATAACTTATCTTTATGCAAATATTAGCGGTAAGTATGAAATAGTTCATTTCAGATATGTAATTAAGAAAAAAATAATTAATTTCCCACTTCAAAATCGTTGATCATCATCAACCTCAATCTCAGTTTCGCCATCACCAACAACGATACCATCGTTGTTTCTGTTATCTTCATCAGTTATTAAAACGTCCTTATTGCTATTATGAAAATCATAAAAAAACAACATTTCTTCTTAAAGAATAACTTAAGTCATAATAACGTTTATTGTCAGATAAAATCCTTCAAAGCAAAACAATTTGCACGTATTATCCCCTCTTTTCTCTCTATTCGACTCTCATACAAATTAAAGTGTTAGACCATTAGTAATTAAACGAAATTTGTTAACATCCATTGATATGACGAAACCACGATCAAAGACACACCACAACCTATGTAAAATGAAACAAAATTATGATATTACCCGTTTGACGACAATCTCCCACTATGCATGGAATATGATTTTAAATTCCAATACTTTATTCACCTCTAGTACACTGTTTGAGTGATGCCAAGTAACACAATGGGCTAGACAGATATCTCTTTAACATTTGTCTTGCTTTTGCTAGATCAGAAAGTTGTACTAATCAAAGAAAGTTCACAGTAAAAAGTCATTGTATAGTGCAAAGTAGCTGAACTAAATAATGTATAAAAAATCTAGTACCTGTATAACAGGCGCATTTGTTTGCTCTTGTTGTATTTATCCTTCTTTCTTTCTATTTATGTGTTTTGTGAAACAACTTCGATTAAAACTATACATATGTTGGGACCATAGAATGTATAAAAGCCTTGAACTGACGAATAATTCTATTGCAATCAGCCTGATTGCGCAACGCATATACTTTAGCCATGTCCACACGTGATAATCACGGATTGAAATATTTTTCAGGTATAACAGTTAAATAAAAATGACTTCATAAATATTTTAAAATATAATGCAATCAAAATGCGAAAAGCAAACTCCTGGATACATTCAAAGCAATATCAAAAGATATAGTATTATTTACGATAACAAATATGCGTTATAAATCGGCATCGGATATCAAATAACAATGTGTGTACAATTCAATTTAACATTAATCCACCATTTGAAACTATGCCTCTGTGCACACAAGAGAAATTCTTTGATATAAGAGAATATTTGGTGGACATTATCTGGATACTCAGAATCGAACGCTGTGGGACATTCCAATTTCTTAAATTTACATCTGCCATGTCACTGCATAACAACGTTTTTTTACGTCAAAATTCGACAAATCAACAGTTTCATTTTCTTCACTGGTATTTAGAAGAGATATGTAGTCCATATAAATATGCAAACAAATACACTTTACAGAATAGTAGGTTAGAATAGGTAACAGTGATGTTACTAAGACTACTTGTCCTGTTCTGTAATTTAGATTGTGTTGTGTGGCAGTTTATTGTGATGTTTAGCACGGGGGCATTATGCCATAGAGATGTAGCGTTTTGTCCCACCCAGTCTCATGATCCTGTAATTAGGCCGACCAGCCCTAACACGAATCTCTTAATGCTATGCGCCAAGCCAGGCAGGTGCTAGTGCTATTATATATGTTTTTGGTTTGATTCAACAGATGTTTGAACCCACGACATCCAGCATTCGAAGCAGACGCTGTAACCACTTAGCTCACGGCAGCGGTCTATTGAAATTGTAAAAATGCATATTTATATCAATGATAACTTTGGTAGGAAAACTTATTCACAGAAATGTTTGTCAGTTTTCAATGGATATATTACTCGGACTTTCAAAGTTGTGTTCAATATATCTGCTATCATGCACAAAACCCATTTAAACCTTTCATTTTCAGCAAATATAAAATAGATACAGAATTTAAAAAAACCCATTCGGTTAAATATGGAATTACAGCAAAATAAAATATATTTAAATAATGTACAGAAGCTTTGTCGGTAAAAGCCAATCTCTTATGCAGTGGGTGACATGAAATGTTTTACGAAAATCTGAAGTTTTCGTTTCCTTTCACTAGGTGTATATTTCAAGAAACAACAGGCCCCTGAGGCATAGGTTTATATCCGATTAAAATAAAGCTCATATGCATCTCATTTCCTACCGCTGTTTAATAATAATAATAATAATAATAATAATAATAATAATAATATTAATAGTCATAATAGTGATAATAATAATACAACGTACAACGTATATATATATATATATATATATATATAT